>PVKE010017025.1:0-31264 GCA_004027555.1 Craseonycteris thonglongyai
GGACAGTTGTGGGGGGAGGTGGGAGTGGGCACTAGATATAAGGTGATGGAAGGGGAACTGATACTGAGTGATGGGCACATAATACGATGCATGAATGATGTGAGGTGGACTTGTACATCTGTAAACTGTCTAATTGTTACCAACCAATGTAACCTCATCAAATTTAACAATAAATTAAAAAAAAAAAAAAAAAAAAGAAGTGGTATGAAATAACTTGTTCAGATGAAAGTGTGGCTATTTCCTAGATTCTGCTGGAGTAATCCCTAGGAACTGAATTACCTATAATTTATCCATGCCTACAGTTGTGAAATGAAGAGTAATTTGCAAAGCAATGGGTAAGAAATCATCACCTAAATTTGAAATCTAATCATCTTAATCTAGTACTGAATCAGTGTAACGGAAATTGGAATTCACACACTACTCAAATTATTTTGAAATTTATCTGGGTTTGGCAGTTTTCAAAACTGATTTTTCTAATGAACTTTCAGCTTTATTAAGAATTAGGATTTCAAGAGAAAATCAATTAGCTAACTTTCTACTTTTATGTTAAAGATTATGTTTTTTGCTATGTACAAAACCCTTTAATACAAGTAAAGTTAGAAACTTCGAAGACTTTTACAAATCAAGAACAAAAGGAGGGAAGCCGGGATGGCTCAGTGGGTTAAGCGCTCACTTTGCAGTGCCGGGGACCCAGGATCGAATCCTGGCCCCGGCCCTTGCGGACCCATATGCTGAACTGGGGAGTGCCCCCAGTTCAGTTCTCTCTCTGTCTCTGTATCTTTCTCTCTCTCTGTGTCAAAAACAATAAAATACATAAATAAATAAAATAAAAAATAAAACAAACAAACATACAAAAACGAACAAAAGGAAATTAGATATTTCAGTAATAATTTTGAGTTTAGGTAAAAATCTATGATGTTCTTTTTGTGTCAAAAACTTCACCCTAAATATTTTCAAACTTTGGAAAATAAACTAATCATTTCTTTGTAGATATTCTTTTATTTAGCATAATGTTACTTTTAACATAATTAAAAATAGTTTTAACATAACATTGTATATGTTACTAAGACAATACAAATTGTAGGTATAAGGCAAGCACAATCTTGAATTATTAGCAGTGGAGCAAAAACAAGACCTCATGATATAAAATAGCACTGACCAACTGGCTAAGCGTACTTCACAGCTGTTCAGACTTTTCAAAAGTCCTACTATCTTTATAATGCACAATTTTAGCTTTCTGTGTTGCTCTGTGTGTATCTATGTTTATTCATGCTGAACAGAGGACAGTTTATGTATGTTTATTCCTAGCAACTAAGCAACTTTACTGGTATTATTTTTTTCCCCTCCACTTACTGTTAGCTCAGATGTTTGCAACTCTATTCACATACAGTGGCTTTCTATGGTGCTTAGAGATATGACGAAGTCATTCACAAGTATTTATTAAATTTACCAATACTTATAAGGACTATGTTCTATAGAGTAAAGGTGTGTATGAGAACCAAGAATACATGGCTTTACCTTTTGTTGGATGATCATCTTCCTAATGAACTTGTCTTTTCATTTGGCAATGTATTTGTCTTCTCAATTATAGCATATCAAGGTCTTCCAAAATCCACACATCTAATAAATAGGATACATGTTTAGAATTTTTCAGTTATGCGTTGTGTCAGTCTCCTATATATGTGTGACTCATCCTTTTCATTTTTATGTCTGAAAAGAAACCAGTTTCCCAACATATCACTTAAAACCATAACATACAACAATTGGCACTTACGTTTATTAAAGATTTATTATCAATATTTGGAATTTACCTATAAGTTTTAGACTTAAATTTTCTTGACTTAAACTTCATTCTAAGTGAAAATATTATATTTAGAGGGTATAATAGCTTTTTTCCTCATATGATTTTAAAATTTTGTATTTCAAATTTAAGTTC
The DNA here is from genome assembly GCA_004027555.1 of Craseonycteris thonglongyai. Classification (NCBI taxonomy): domain Eukaryota; kingdom Metazoa; phylum Chordata; class Mammalia; order Chiroptera; family Craseonycteridae; genus Craseonycteris; species Craseonycteris thonglongyai. The sequence continues at coordinate 1,937 of PVKE010017025.1, forward strand.
AGAAATTAATCTCTGATAATTTTGTGACACCGGAATTGAGTGTGTATTTCTCCAAGATAGGATTCTGTTTGCTTCAGCCCAGTATTCTAAGGACATTATTTACCAAATAATGTTTTAATTCCTTATCTTGTGTTTCTTAGAACCCACAGGTAACTTAAGTCCTTATCTTGTGTTTCTTAGAACCCACAGGTAACTTAAGTTGGAACCCCAAACCTATAGTTTTTAATATTTTCCCTCAAAACCTAGACAAAAACCAATAAGCTTTTTTGACCCTTCTCTTTGTCAGGAAATACAGTAAATACTCTCTAGACACCCTCTCCTGCCTCCAGCCATGAAGGATCCATCTCTTTTGACCAGGATCTACATTTTAACTAACAAACCTTGCAAGTATCTAAGTTAAAAGGTAGTGCTCTCTTGGTTCCTGGAATCAGCCAATGGCCTCAGGGCAAGATTTATTTTCCCGTAAACTGCATCCTCTTTTCTGATTGGACCTGGGAGGTAGTGGGAGTTTTCTAACTTTATTATTCTATTAGAATTATTTAACTGTTCTTGACTTTTTGTGTTTTCATATAAATTTTAGTACCAAATTTTCTATTTTATTTACTTATTTTCATTGTTAAATTTATTGGGGTGACATGAGTTGGTAAAAATTACATAGGTTCCAGGTGTACAATTCTACATGACATTGTCTATGTGTTGCATTATGGGCTCACCACCCAGAGTCAGTTATCTTTCTATCACCATATATTTGATGCTCCCTACCCCCAACCCTCTATTCTCCCACCCACCTTCCCCTTTACCCTTAGGTAACCAGTAAACTATTGACTGTGTCCATGAGTTTTTGTTTCTTTATTACTGTCAGGTTTATATTTCACTTATAAGTGAGGTCATATGTTTCTTGATTCTTTCAGTCTGACTTATTTCGCTTAATAAGATGTTTTCAAGGTTTGTCCACGTTGTTACAAATGGCTGTATTTCATCTTTTCTTATTGCTGAGTAGTATTCCATTGTGTAAATGTACCACAACTTCTTTATCCAGTCATCTATTAAAGGACACTTTGGTTGTTCCCACTATGTGGCCACCATGAATAAATTTTCAATTTTAGTTCAAATACTTATTAAGATTTAAAATATTTTATTGAATTAGTAAATTATTTGGGGATATTGAAAATTTTACTGTAGATTCTACCAGCCCATGAATATTCATTGAAATCTTTAAAATTTCTCTAAGTACCGTTTTGTATTATATAGGAAGAAGTCTTGCACTTCTTTTGTTAGATTTATTCCTCCATTTTCAATTTTTTTATACTCTTGTAAATGTTATCATTTAAAAAAAGAAAGATTTATTGTTTTTGACAGAGAGAGAGAGAGAGAGAGAGAGAGAAGAGAGAAAAGAGGGAGCCCAGAGCAGTCTCCATAGTTGTACTAATCAGTTTTTGACATGGTTTTGGTTCACACAGGTGGGTGGGGGCCGCACAGGGCATGAAATGGGCTGGGGGCCTTCCGCGTGGGAGGCATACCCCCATGAGCTGGGGGCCAAACTGAGGGCCTTCCACATGGGAAGCTTGCCCCAGTGAGAACCAAACTGGGGCCACACCCGTGTTCAACAGAGGGGTGCACGTGGGCTGGGACCGGGACTCGATGCTGGGATCCCAGGGTTGTAAGTGAGCGCTCAATCTGCTGAGCCATCCCGGCTTCCACCATTATCATTTTTAAAAACTACATCTACAGCTGTTTTTTGGTAGTATGTATAAATAGAAATGATTTTTACATTTAGCCACCTTGCTTTTTATTTGTTTTTTTTCTTTTAGTTACCTTTGTTAAATTCGCTTATTAATTTTATGAGTTTAACAATAAACATTCAGATTTCCTAAATTCACAATCATGTTTTCTAGTTCTTATATGTATTACTATTATATATATTTTTTTCATTACTTAACTGGGTAGTAAATATATGTGATTTTAGCAAAAATCCTACTTTTATTACCAAACTTGGGTAAGCTTTCAGTATTTCACCAGTATTATGTTTGCTATATAGGTATTTGTAGACCTCCATTATGTTGCTAGTTTGTGAAGAGTTTTTGTAGACATCCAGTGAGTTGCTAGTTTGTGAAGAGTTTTTATGATTCCTAGTGGATTAGACATAAATATTAAGAGAGAATGGAGTTGGCAATTGGAAGGATGGTTCAGTTCTGTACCATCTCTCATCAGTTTTAATCCTCTCTTATTTTTATCCTCATTGCTTTATGCTTGTTTATATACTTTCAATGATATCTTAGTGGGACTTTAAGTTGAAGCAATACTAAACATATGTATTTAACTCAACATGTTTATACAAAAGTTCGCATAGTTATTTTGATAAATTTACTTAATTTAGATTTGTGGGGAAGAAACACCTTTGGAATTTCACTGGAATGTGATACTTTATTTTTAAAAAGGTGATGGAAAACAAATGTCCATGACCAAAACAGTATGGCTCATGTCCATGTAATACATGCGACTTAATTAGAATTTCCTTGTTGTATTTGGTTTCCATGGAGAGAGATTATTTTTTACCCTTGTGCCACTGCCAGAATGATATCCATGAATTAACTTCTCTGTAATTAAACTACTCCATTTTGGTAATTTAGAATGACTGATGGCAGTCATCCAAGAACTTTTATATGCCCGAAAAGAGATACTGCATAGCTTGCACAATTCCACAAGGAATTGGAAAAGGTGCAAGTAATCAGAGCAGATATTTAATGCTTCTCATTGGGAAATATGAAAAGGGTCCATTAAAAGTGATGGGTATGTTTATAAATTGCCATAATCAGTATTTTGTTAATTAGCTTTTTTTGCTCCTTGAGCATGGCACGTCAGAGTTTTATACTATTATTGGCTTGTCCCTGCTTTTTTTTTTTATGTACAAGAATAACAAAACTTAACTTGATTTATTTCCTTTAGCTATTTCTCCTATCTCCCTGTCCTTTCCATGTCCAAAAATGATCAGCTAAGAATATTTTTTAAAATTACCATATATTTAAAAACACTATACTATAAAATTTTCTTTATATAAAAACCTGAAAACTTTAGTAAGAATAATTTGATCAACCTGAGACATTAATTGAGGATCAGAATGGATCAGAATAATGACTTTATGTCAACATGATGACTTTATGTTGAGAATCAGATATACCTTCTGGATAAATTAAAAGATAAAATATTCTGTAAATGAAAAGTACACTCAATCACACTTTAGTTCTTTTTACATTGTTGATACACATGAAAATTACCAGAGAACCAGTATATTCAAGAATTATCCTCCTGTGCCTCTTTTTCATAACTGAGTGTTAAATAATTTGTGTGATCTATTTCAGTGGCAGTGTGTTGATGGAATTCTGTTTTTATCTCCTGTTGTCACTCTTCTCAAAATGGAATAACTGAATCCCTGGGATTCAAGCCAGGTTACTGGTGTTTGATACCCCAGGGTAAACAAGAGGAAACATCCTGGAGCATCCATCTTAGATTTAGTGAAGACTCATATTTAAGCAGATATATTTTGGTATGTAACACAAAAAGCGCACAAAGGAAACAAAAGAAATTTCTATTTGCCACAGGTGACTTTGAGTTGTACTTTAACCTAAGACCCTAAGTGTTCTATTTCCTCTGCTGTCCAAGTACTTAGACATAAATATTTGAGCATTTCATGATGGAAGTCTTCAGGAAAGTCCCTTTGATGCTGGCACATTCTTTAGAAATTTCTAGGGTTAGATAATGATGGATAACTTATTGTGTGACTCATCAAAATGCAGAATATTCTGGAATAAGTTTCAGAGTTCAGTGTAAATGTCTAATTATCCTACTAAGTTTCCCAGGCTTCCTTTTCACCCATCTCAGGTAAGTCAATTCAGTGACTTTGGATGACATTTTTAGTCCTGTACAGAAAAAAACTATAATGGCTATAAATTAAGAGTTTTCTGTGTATGAAGAGCCTCTTCTGTATTATCTCTTTTAACTAGCACAACAGCCCTTTGAGTTAGATACTATCTCATCCCTTTTTATAGAGAAGAACCTAGTCACAGAGTAGTTAAGTTACATTCTCAAGTTCACACAGCTCGAGAGAGAAGGATCCAGGATTTGAATCCTCCTTGGAGACTCCACCTTTAAGTATTATTCTTTGCCTGGAAATAATCTTGAGTTAACAGTGTTACTGAACAAAAAAAACAAAAACAAAAAAATGCAAATACAGTCTTTATAATCATGTATAGTAATGTTGGCTTCTGCAATGTGACAGGATTCTTATTTAACTGGTGGAACCGAGCTACATATAGTACTTAGCTTCCATGAACAGCAACGGCTTACACACACTTGGAGCTGAGCACTTAATCCCAAACAAAACCATAAAGTTGATGAAATTTGTATTCCCTTTATACAACCCTCAGCTTCCACATTCTTGACCTTTCTTGGCACACGCTCTTCAACTGCTTTCTAACCCTTTCTTGTATAAACAGAAGAGAACTTGATACCAGCCTGTATAGTGTGGTTGATGGATTCCACTTTTACATCTGTGTGAGTGAATTTTAGTTATGTGCATTATCTTAACTAAGCATATGAATTCAAGCCCTTGGTTTTATCTCTAGTCGAAGGATTTGAGTCCATTAAAATGCGAGCCTCCAAAACGGTGGTGTAAGATAATTTGAAGGTGGGAGGCCCTTGAACTAACTCTATATCTTTATAAGTTACCCCATTTAATGAGACTGAGAGACGGTGAAGATGACCCTCCTTTGGTGAAACTAAGGCTAATAGCGGCGTTATCAGATGCAGAAGCAGACATTTTCCTGGAGTTTCTGGGGGCAGAAAAGCACATATCCTATTGTTGCAGTTTTTTTTATCAGCCTGACAGGTGTTTCAGGCACATCTGTTTCTTCTAGATACTCTGCCCACCATCACTACCTATATAGAGGCTTCAAAATGACACAGCTCAAACCTCTGCATTCTGACAATCATGACATTTTGGTAAATAGTATTGAGTAGTAGTTTTTATAGAAACAGTGCCCTTGTGACATCCTAGAATGTCTGTGTCTTTTGTATTGCTTTGATCTCTGCTAAAATAAATTATCTTTCTTATTAAAAGAGAAACTGAAGTGGACATTTTCCTCTGTCATACACAGTTGGTTTTTTTTGTTGTTGTTTTTTTGTTGTTGTTTTAAATCTATTTATATGTTTATCTTTCCCACTAGACTTATTGAAGTCATTGACAGATACCTATCTTTTTGCATCCTCAATGCTTAATAGAGTACTTGGTATAGAGTGGGTGCTCAGTAGATATGGAATGAATTAATGAAGGCATGAATAAGTAAATTTGTATTGAGTCTATATAGATGGACTCCTTATGGATTTGCTCATTTCAGTCCTCCCTCATTTAACAGCTCTTTCTTATCTTTCCTCAGGCTTCCTCAGTTAGTTTCTACCCATTTTAGAGTCCAGCTCAAGTCTTTCCTCCATCATGAATCATCCCTGCCTATTCTTTTTATTGATTTTTGACAGAGAGAAACAGAGACAGAGAGAGACAGAGAGAAGGGGGAGGGCCCAGAGCAGTCTCCATAGTTGACAGCATTAGTTTTCCATATAGTTTCACTCCACAGGTGGGCATGGGACTGCGCAGGGCAGGAACTGGGCCAGGAACCTCCCACGTAGGTCCCAGCAAGAACTGAACTGGGGGCAAACCCCAGTTCAGCACATGGGTTCGTATGGGCCGGGGCCGGGATTTGATCCTCAGTCCCCGGGGCTTCAAAGTGAGTGCTTTACCCGCTGAGCCATCCCAGCTTTCCCCCCTGACTATTCTTACCAAATGATTTACTATTTATTTTTTTCCTGAGTTTAGAGTACATGCGTTATTAGTGACACAGTTGCAACTTATTCTGTGTTTTCTCCCCAAATGTAAACTCTTTGAGGGCAATGATTATGCGAAAACCTCTGAATCCTTTCTAATACCAAGTAAAGTGCTAAGCACATAAAATCATACTCAAAGGCAGCAAAAGCAATAACAAACAAGTGGAACTTCATCAAACTAAAAGGCTCTACACAGCAAAGGAAACCAGCAGGAAAGTGAAAAAGCAGTCTATAAAATGGGAGAAAATATTTTCAAATCATAAACTTAATAAGGACTTATTACTCAACATTTATGAAAAATTCATATAACACAATGGAAAAGAAAAGAAAAACAAACAATATAATGAATAGGAATTAAACAGATATTCTTCCAAATAAGACATGCAAATGAATAACAGGTACTGAAAAGGTACTCAACATCGCTGATCATCAAGGAAATTCAAATCAAAACCACACTGAGATATCACCTGTTTGAATGGCTATTATCAAAAAGCCAAGAAATAAAAAGTGTTGGAGAAAAAAACAAGGATATGGAGAAAAGGGAACCCTTGTGCCCTGTTGGTAGAAATGTAAATTGGCACAGCCATAGGGAAAACAGTATGGAGGTTCCTCAAAAAATTAAAAATGGAACTACCATATAATCCAGCCATCCCTCTTCTGGGAATATATCCACAGGAAATGGAAACATAGTAGAGAAGAGATGTGTGCACTCTCATGTTCACTGCAACATTATTCATGATAGCCAAGATATGAAAACAACCAGAGTGTCCAAAGACAAATGGATAAAGAACATGTGATATACATGTATAAAATATTACTATTATAAATTACTGTTATAAATTATTATTCTTTTTTTTCCAGCCATGAAAAAGAAGGAAATCCTGTCATTTGTGACAACACAGATGAAACTTGAAGGCATTATGCTAAGTGAAATAATTCAAACAAAGACAAATACTGCGTGGTATTACTTACATAGGGGATCTTTTCTTTAAAAGTCAAACTCATAGAAACCGAGTAAAGTTGACAAGGGATTGAGGGGTGAGGAAAATAGGGAAAGTTTGGTAGAAGCATCCAAACTTTTAGCTACAAGTTAAGTTCTGAACTAATGTATAACATAGTAACTGTAATTGACACCACTGTATTATAATTGAATTTTGCTAAGAGAGTAGAACTTAAATGTTCTCATACACACAAAATTTGTTATTTAACTAGATGGAGATATCCTGTCACAACATATGTGTATATGAAATCACCTTAATATACCGTATTTTTCACGCCGTAAGACGCACTTATCCCCCCTAGAAAAGTGGAGGGAAAAGAGTGTGCATCTTATGGAGCGAATACTGCAAAGAAGAGTGCACATTGGGGACCTTAATGATGCCGTGGGGAAGCCTGCAGCCAGATCAGAAAGCAGGGACTGCATGGAAGGAGAGCGGGTCCAGGCAGGTCAGGTGCGTATACTTCAAGTATCTTACAATTTTATTTGTCAATTATACCTCAGTAAAGCTGAAATAAAAAAAGATATGTACTCAGCATTATTATTTGTTGGCAGAGTTGAGGTTTATTTCTTCTATGTTTCACTAATTCCTTTACTGATACTTTTGACATCCACTTCCTATTATTTGATCTTCCCCCCAAATTAAAAGCACTTGTCAAAATTCTTTTCATAACCTGACATAAAATGCTATGTCTTAACCAAGTGATATCCAAACCTGTCTGAAAGGAAATTCTGTCTTCCTATTTGGAACCTTACACAACCTTCTGCCCACCAGATGTCAATGCTTCTTTTGGAAACACTTTTTGTATGGTTTTCCTTCTCAGCATGTAAAAAGCACAGTCTGTAGTTTAAAGATCTTCATAGCTTTGACATTTGGGGGTGACAAATCCAGGAAACTATATGGCCACAATGAAATGAATAAACAAGGACTATACTAAAGATACTCTTCTGGAGAAGGTATTTTCCCCAATGTTTTACTTAGAGCTAAGAAGTGAAATGAGGAGAAAGCTGAAGGATGTAACCTGGAAGTCTGAAACAGCACTTTTCCAGGTGCAAGAGAGGATGTGAAATTGCTGACATTGGTTTTTAAAAGTTTAACTTGTAAAGAAAAAGGGAAATAGTACCTGGGATGGTGGTTTTTAAGAGAAACTAAGATCAAAGCTCGTCGTTTTCAAGTATAAAGTAAGGGGAGGCTTTGGGCATTGCTCTAATTTTAATATAAGACAATTTTCTAATTTTTGTCCACTTTCTACTAACTCAGACCTTATGTTTGCAGCTATGTTAATTGAAAATGTCTGTATTTGTGAAAAATATTTTTTAACCTTTTTTTTTTTTTTTATAATTTATTGTTTTTGACAGAAGAAGAGAGACAGAGAGAAGGGGGAAGGCCCAGAGCAGTCTCCATAGTTACACATCATTAGTTTTCTACATAGTTTCATCTCGCAGGTAGACACGGGGCTGCGCAAGGCAGTTCAGCATATGGGTCTGCACGGGCCAGGGCCGGGATTCGATCCTTGGACACAGGGCTGCAAGATGAGTGCTCAACCCACTGAGCCATCCTGACATCCCCTATTTTAACCTCTTTTATTCTAATTTGCTAATGTGATTATTAGCAGTGAGACCCATTTGTTTAGCAGCTGGATGACTGTAATATTTATTAGAAAGGTCAGTGTATTTTTCAGATTCCCCTGTACCTTTATACACTGAACCTTCTAATGTATTTATATTGTACTTGTCATACTATAAGGTATCACATTATAGGTAGTTATGAGTATGATGGGAAGATTTTGTTTCTTGATTTTAAATTTCAAAGAATTATCTGGATATTAAATGATATTTGCATACTTTGAGAAGGGGAATATGAGCTAAAGTTCTCTCCATTTTTCCTAAGTATGTGGAAATTATAAAAGTAGATTGAGCCTTAAGTGTGCTCTGGGTCACTTCAAAGCTTAGAATTCACATTTTGTATTTTTCTAACTGCTCTTTTTTAAAGGAAGTAGGTCATGATTTTTTTTTCTTTTTCTTTTTTTAGGTTACTTTTTAGACTTAAGCTTTATAGGTACATTAGCTAACATCATGAATACTACCATGATAATTATACTCTATGCAATTAATTAAAATATCTATGTATGGATGGCAGATGACAAATCCTTGATGAATGATTAGTTCACCGGAAGAAATGTTGGCTCTTAGAAATAGGTTGGTAGAGTCAACCCCAACTACCAAGATGCTGAAATGAGTCCCCCTTAAAAATTCTTTGAAGGAAACATTTAAATCATGGGTTAAACCAGTCATGGGTATCACATACTTATTACAAGGGCAGAGTCAGTTTTTTTAGAGTGTCTCATGACTCTCATGCTCCTACTACTACTACGTGTGTGCATGTTTGTTTCCCTGATTTTGGAGTCAACTGAAAAAGCCTTAGGACAATTGTTCGAATCACTTTTCTATTTCTAATTTCAATAAAAATGTTATTAGTTCCGTATAGTTCAAAGGTAAACTGAGGCACACTAAAATTTTCAAGAATTTATTTGAGCCTACATTAATTTGAATTGGGCAGTACCAAACCAAAAGTGGCCAGGAGACCTCTATAAATAGGAGCTGGGGGCAAGGTTTTGACAGAGAAGAAGCTGAATCAAAGCAAATAAATCATTTGATTGGTTATGGCTTAAGTGGTTGCCTTACTTGGGAGAGTCTAGTTGGATGTTTATGGTTGATTGCTCTTGTTTCATTTTCTTGGATTCAAATGTGTTGACTGGCTTAGGTTTTGGTTTGCTTATGCAGGCTACTGAGGTATTAGAGACACATCAATCGAATGGCTTCCTTGATTCAGTACTTTAATAGCGTTATAGATATAAGCTATTTTTGGTATCATTAAACTCTGATTTGCATTGTAAATATCCACCAGGCTAGAATTCAGAACTTCGTACCATACTGTTCAAAATGAGCATCATTATTGTATATCCAGGTATTTCTATATGCCACCAGCTCTGAACAAAATTTATTTATTCTAACTTTTCAAAAGACTCAGAATCTCTAAAACTGTGTATTCAGGAAAGCATACAGCATTCAGTTTCCCACCTGCAAGCCTGGAATTCAGCTCAAGAAAAGAACTGTGGCCACCCCCAAACTGGAGATAATTGTCATGTGCAGTTGCGTTTGATATCTGGTGACTTTGGCAAAAGTCAAGTTATCTAGGTTTAGAAGACATGGAAACCCTTTAGAATCATATTTTGTTACCACAGTCAAGAGACATATGTTTTTATCATGTGCCTTCTCATCTTGTAGCATGAATGAGAAATATTTCTAAGTTCAAAAATTGACACCTCAAAGTCTCCTTTACAATATGACGCTGTACTGGTTATTAAACCAAAAAAAAAAAAAAAGAAAAGTTACAACTGTAACTATCTTGATATATCCATTTCTTTTATGCAACATTAATTGTTTTTTATTCAAAGAAATAGACATGTTTTTGTGACAATATAGAATGTTTCTCACATTTACTTCTTTGGATGGGAGAAAAAGAACAAGTCCATTTTTTGAAACTTTGTTCCTGAGATTTTTTAAGTTGATTCTATGTACTCAGCTTGGTGTCTTCTATAATGTGTTTCTAATAGCATCATGCTTTTGATTGTCTAGATGTCTTTCTGCATAGGCCTCTACATGAGCTATATTTGTTCCTGGAGATTGCAGCATGAGCACACAGATTTGGTCAAAATAATGAACATCCCTTTAAAGGCCAAACGAGGGAGAAAGGTATTGCTCAGCACATTTGTACCACTGATGTAACTTCCTCTTTCTTTTTTTTCTCACGTGAAGCATCACATCATTTGTAAGCATGAGAAACTCACGGTCTAAAAATGTAAGGCTTTCTTTCTCTGCATCTGGAGGAAAATTTTGTCATTTAAAATAAAATAGTTTTTACCAAGCAGGACAATCTTCAAGTATTACATTCCTGGGACTGTTTGCATTCTTTCCCAGTGAGTTAGAGTGATAGGCACTAGAACCTATTTATAACAGGCAAGACGAGCTATTACACTATTCCATGATGGGCTAATAAAAGCTCCAAGTGATTGGATGGAATTTCTATGTGACTCTTCCCAGCAAGTATCCTTTGCCCTTTTTGGGGAGAGTAGCTGTATTTCAGGTTTGTGGACAGCATGTGATGTGAAAATGGAAACAGTTGGATTGAAACCATACATGGTGAAGTAAAAAAGATGCTGTTTCTTGAGCTGTTACTAAAATATGCTGCGGTTATTTCAGTGCTTGAAGAATAAATGGAACTTGAGGCACACTGGAGGATAATGTAAAAGTACGTGAGAGGATTCTGAATTTTCCCAGGCAATTTCTCAGCCAATTATATTTCAGCTTTCACTCTGACTTTATAAACCATTATTCCAGTGCAATAGGGTCTGAGCACTTTGTGAGTACACACAGACTGCCCTGCTTGTTTAAAGACACAAAAGAGGGTGCTACCCAACACTGCATTTCTCAGTATTGTCGAGAATTAAACCAATGAAGCAAACCCCCAAGAAACAAACAAAACGACAACATCCCACCCAAACAAACACAAGAAGTATGTTATTTGATAACTGATAAACCACACAGAATTGTAGCATGTTTGACCTACATAGGACACTTAAAAGCCTGAGTTCAAGTTCTTTAGATGAAGAAAACAAGACACAAAATTTAAAATAACCTAATAGCCTAGCCAGTTATAGTAGAACTGGAATCACTTCTCACAGCTTCCTGTCTCCCTGTCCAAGGTTATCCTTCATTGGGAAATTCAAATCAGTAGTAAAATTACAAATGGAGACTATGTCCATAAGGTGATGGAGCAATGTAGTCCACAGGCAACCCTTAGACCTATGGAGACTGTGGTCCCTGTAGCTGTATTACGGTCATAAATATGCTACAGCCTCTTGGTCTTGCAAGTACTAAGGCTCATCTGGTTTTGCCACTCCCAGGGAGAATAAAGTAGCTGAGTATTTTTAGGAAAATTTAGCCATTCAAATTTAGCCATTCTGATTACAAAGAGGATGGTGTTGTACCATGAAAAATAGATGAAGATACAGGTTTAGGCAGTTAAGAAACATGACTGATCAGAGGAGACAGCCTACTCTGCATTTTGGGAGCTTTATTTATTTATGAAACATCAAGATGTTCTCTGAATGATTTAGACATTTAAGGCTATGAGAATTGGTCTGTTTCATAGAACTCATTCTTTTAAACCTGCTTTCATAGCTAAAGCTAATTTTCTAGCTGAAATTGTAAGAGAAATGTAGTTCTTCCTCTCAATAACAATGTTGTCTTTTAATGATCTTTTGAGCTCTCTTGCAGACATGAAGACATGTCACTGAGATTGTTAGCAACCCAGAAGCACGTCCAGATGGAGGATGGGGCTTGTTGTCGACAGCTTCACATGTTCACACCAGGGCACAAGGCAGGGAGCCACTTTCCTTCTCCTTCAACACTGCTAAGCCCTCAGACCTACCCTAGAAAACAGGTATTGAATCTGGATCAGTCTTACGACTTTGAGACTTAAGTCTGAGAGTCATTCCTTAGCTCTTTTTTTCAGTACCTTAATATGGCAAACATCTTCAGAATGAAGGGGAAAAAGAAATCTAAATCAACCTTTTGGCTATTCTGGGTTTTATCTTAGCAGATTTTTGAGCAGATCAAATGAAACAATACAAATAAAAATTAAAGGTATGATTATAGTGACTTTAAACATTAACTTGAAGAAGTTTATTTCAACTGATAGTGTTAAAATGTATAAAGGAATATAGATCATAAAATGATAAGAATGACGTGTGTATTGCATCAGCCACTGATCTGAGTCCGTGCATTGATTATCTCATCTGATCTTCTCAACCCTATAGGAGTATTCATTTTCATTTTTAAAAAGGATTTATTTTATTGTTTTTGAGAGAATGTGAGAAAGAAAGAGAGAGAGAAAGAGAGAAGGGGTGAGGGCCCAGAGCAGTCTCCATAGTTGTACCTCATTAGTTGTGACATAGTTTCATTGCACACAGGTGGATGTGGGACCACGTGGGGTAGGAACCAAACTGGGGGCCTCCTGCATGGGAGGCGAGAACCTTCGCTGCCATCCAGTTGGCTATCAGTTGTGCCGCAGTTCAGCGTAGGGGTTTGCATGGGCTGGGCTGGTGAGCTATCCCTGCATCCCCTATTCATTTTCATTTTTAAAGGTGAAACTAAAGGCTCAAAAAGGTCATATAACTAGTAAGTGCCAAAGCCACTAGACATTATGATTCCAGAACATATGCTCCTCTAACCAGGTTCTACTACCTAAAATAAAAGTGATATTTTTCAGTGTACTATAAAAACTCTTAACAGATAACTTTACTGGGTGTATAAGCTTATCAGGTTTTGATTTGTTTTGTTTGGTTAAGTGTTTTTTTTTTCTATTCCTTCTTCTTCTTATTATTCTCCTCCTCCTCCCCCTCCCCCTCTCCCTCCCCCTCCCCCTCCCCTCCTCCCTCCTCCCTCCTCCTTCCTCCCTCCTCCTCCTCCTTCTTCCTTCTTCTTTCTTCTTTGAAAATCTTGGAAGACTTTAACTGTCCTATGTTCTTCGTGAAGAGAGGTGAGAACAAAGTAGGCTTGTCAGCAACTGGCAGCATCAGTGACTCATGTGAAAGGCTGTTGTCTTTGGTGATAGACCTAGTGCTAGGCTAAGAGCCCAATGATAAGAATTTGCCATGTCTTGGCTGTGAGATGTATATAAATATTACTGGAATACGTTGTCTACGATTCCTTTCTAGCTCTGGAATTCTATGACTGTCTTTTGGAACTTTCCAGTTAAAGGTCTGGCATTGCTAATTTAAAGGCATGTGTAGATTACATCACAGGAAAAATAATGGTATCAATATATAATTAAATTCACACTCAAGAGTGCCATATTCCCTTATAACTATCTCTCAGAAAAGCAGTACCAACAAATGATAGTAAAATGCGAAAAGTAGAATATTAATGTAAAAATGTAGTACTGTGTAGTATGAGGTGCTCTGACAAGTGGAGAAAGTCTATATTGTGTGCTTTTTCGACAGAGAGCTTTTGAGCATCGCTTCTGCATAGTTGACTCCTAATGGCAGCTTGAGTGCTGGCTAAAGCGAGCAGTTAACATTGCTCAGCATATACTTAACCCTGAAGGTGCTCTGCCTTGAGAGTTAACTCATCTTCAACTTCAATCCAATTCTGACATCTCTCTCTCTCCAACTTCTTTTCATTTTTCTATCATTCTTTTTTTTTCTTTTTAAGATTTATTTTTATTGTTTTTGACAAAGAGAGAGAGACAGAGACAGAGACAGAGACAGGAGAGACAAAGAGAAGGGAGCAGGCCCAGAGCAGTTTTCATAGTCACCTGTCATTAGTTTTCTACATAGTTTCATTCCGCAGGTGTAGGCAGGGCTGACTGGGGGCCTCCCACGTAGGAGTCTTGTCCCAGCGAGAACTGAACTGGGTGCACACCCCATTTCAACATGTGGGTCAGCATGGGCTGGGGCCAGAATTTGATCCTTGAACTATGGGGCTGCAAGATGAGCACTCAATCAACTGAGCCATTCCAGCACCCCCCTATCGTTCTTTATTTTTCATTTTACAAATATAGAAACAGCAGAGCGGGCATACGTTGCCTGCCCCTGGCCACCCAGTCAAGGAAAGAAGTGAAACCATAGTCTAGATGCCCACATTACTGCTGAATCACAAAATGATCAAGAGACACCCTTTCCTTTGAAATATTTTAATTTAACACAATAATGACTTGTGTTATTATTTTATATTAATGCAATAATGGCTTGTTACTTGAAATTTATCCTACATTTCTGTGTGCAATTACTGCTGTGGGCCAATGGCAGATGTTTTTGTTTGTGGACATTGAGTTTTTGTTTTGGTTGTTTTTTTGCCTGTATTCATAAAAGAACTTGAGATTATAAATAGATCATCACTGCTTGAAAATGAGAGAGTCAAGAGTCGTTAGGGTCAATTTATAAATGAAGATACTGTATTTTGTTCTTTATACCCACAAAATCACAAAGAACTGCATAGAAACACACATACAAAATATCTCAAAACAACTAGATCTTTCCTATAACTTTAGACTGAGGCATCCTATGTTTTAGGATATCCCCTGCTAATATAAAAATTCAGTTAGAAAATTCCTGATTCTTTTAGCAAAATGAGCATCTTGTGACTAAGCTAAGTACATAGTTTTTAAGTGTTAATGCTGTGTAATGTTCCTGTCAGGTGTCACGTTGCACCTCAGGAGATTTCTCCCATTCACCCAGCAGTACTATCTTAATGAAGAAAGCTTGTTCCTACAAAGAAAACTCAGAATGCATTCAAAAATAATAATATTATGTGTAGGTTTTACTGGATCTCACTCACCAGGAATCCTGCACACATTTCATTTTTAAGATGGGAAATTTCTATTTAGTCTATGACTTTTGTGTATGACTATGAGCCAGTTTCTTATTCAGAAGCTGATGATGGCATATTTTTTCTATCTTGATTATTTTCTTGGGATTTCTGGCCATCCTGTTTAGACTCCTGCTGCTAGCAGGTGGGTCCTGTCAGCTTCCAAATGATGCAGGGCTTGAGATGCTTCGTAAATGCCTGCCTGAGAAGTTGAGAATAACTTTGTTCTTTTACAAATACCCACAAAATACAAGACTTCAAAAACATAAGCCTAGCCTTTGCAGATATCGCTATAGAATTCCCCGCCCCCATCAGGGATTCCTGCCACATTTTTCCTTAAGCCTTTTTAAAAATAGGCATTTCTTTTCACATTGGAGACTAATTTTTTTAAAGATTTATTTTTATTTTTATTTATTCATTTATTTATTTATTTGTTTGTTTATTTATTTTGACAGAGAGAGACAGACAGAAAGAGATAGAGAGAAGGGGGAGGGCCCAGAGCAGTCTCCATACTTGACAGCATCAGTTTTCCATATAGTTTCACTCCACAGGTGGGCACGGGGCTGCGCAGGGCAGGAACTGGGCTGGGATTCTCCCACATAGGCCCCTGCAAGAACTGCACTGTGGGCACTCCCCAGTTCAGCATATGGGTCTACATGGGCCAGAGCTGGGAATCGATTCCTGGTCTCCAGGGCTGCAAAGCGAGCTCTTAACCCCCTGAGCCATCTCAGCTTCCCTTCTGAGACTAATTTTGCTCATTGTAGATGAATATTATTCAAAGAGAAATTATTTTATATATGAAAATAGTGAAACTTGAACAAATACCTTTATCACAGGAAAGATTTTCAGATAAACATGTTTCTTCTTTATCCCTTACCGGTATATAAGAAAACGTTCATAATATATAAGTATGAAGACGTGTGTGTCCCCTCTCCTGCATACTGCAACCTTAATCCCCAGTGTGCTGGTATTTAGAGATAATTAGGTTTAGATGAGGCCATGATGATGGGATTAGTGCTTTTATAAGAAGAGACACCAGAGAACTTTTTCTCTCCCTGCCATATGAGGACACTGGGAGAAGGCATCCATCTACAAGCCATAAACAGAGCTCGCACCAGAAAACGAATCTTAATGGACCTTGATCTTGGATTTTCCAGCCTCTGGAACTTTGAGAGGATTAATTTTTATTGTTTAAGCCACCCAGTTTATGATATTTTTTCGTGGCAGTCCCGAGTAAGAAATTTGTCATATAACAAATATCAACATAAATATGATTAGTGACCGTATTTTTCTATGTGTAAGACATCCCCATGTATAAGATGGCCCCCACTTTTCTAAACCAACTTTAAGAAATCATTACATGGGTTACTCCCATGTATAAGACTACCCCCAATTTTTGGTCTAACAATTACAGATTTGTATACCTAGTTGAGATGATGATTGTGATGCAGGAACAATTGTGAACGGCAGCGTCTGATGTTCGCGGTCTCACAAACTCGAAGAATGGGAACGTGGACTTCACTGGAAAGGTGAAGAGGCAAAGTTTATTAAGAAAGGGAAGGAGTAAAAGCTCTCAAAACAAGAGGGGACATCCGAAAATGAAATGTCTGCTGAAAGAAGGACAGCTCTCTGGCGAGAGGGGCCACCTGAAAGTGGAATGCCCGGGCTATGACTGCAAACCACTCCTTTTACACCCTTTCTTTTACCCAAGGCCCTGCTTTTACTTTTCAGTTCACAGGCCAGGATGATCCACTTAAGTGAGTTTTGAAACAAACCACCAAGGTTCTGGGATTTATTGTTAACCCTTATCTCCAGATGATATGCCTGGTTGATGGGATTCTGGGCATCTTGGGCCTTGTTGTCCTTTATCTTGTCTTTCAGTACCCGGTCACCTTGCTCCAGGAGCCCTAGGTTCACATTCCTTAGATATGTTCACCATGGCTACTGAGGCCTCCCTGACTACCTAAGTTTTGCCACATATCCTGTATTCGTGTCATACCAACAAACTTTTCAGTCCTTTTTTCCTTATGGTTAGTTATTCCCAGAGGGAAGTCATAGCACTCTGAAATCCGATTAACCCTATTTACTGAACTTATGTAGGACATCCAGGGTCCCAATGCGAATACAAAGTAAGAACAGATTAAATATGTAATAATGCAGGTTTTTTCAGGGCTGAAAAAGAAATTAAGATAGTGTTGTTGGGGGTGGAACAGCTTTCATTCGAAAATGCTCCCGGAAAAAACTAGGTGATGATGGTAGCTGAAATAGAAGCTGTGAATCATGATTGCTGTTGTGATTTTCCTTTCTAATGGAATGAAATCCAATTTTACATGGAAAAGACACATGGTTCCCGCTTGTATTTACACAAAGTCCTTTTAAGTCATACTTCCTTGGAAGCCATGTGAGTAATCCAGTGATCAAACTTTAATTTAGTCATTTTCTGGCCTTAAGTCAGGGTAGATTTTTCAGAGTCTACAAGTGATCACTCAGGGAGCTTAGATAGAACACCCCAAAGAGTTTTCCAGCTTACCTCAGGGGCATAGAAAACTTCTTAGGAAAAGATCACCTCATTTTTTTTCCGTTTTTTTTAAGATTTATTTTTATTGTTTTTTGACAGAGAGAGGCACAAACAGAGAAAATGGGAAGAGCCCAGAGCAGTCTCCGTAGTTGACAGCATTAGTTTTCCATATAGTTTCACTCCACAGGTGGGCGTGGGGCTGCGCAGGGCAGGAACTGGGCTGGGAGCTCCCACATAGGCCCCAGCAAGAACTGAACTGGGGGCACATCCCAGTTCAGCATATGGGTCTACCTGGGCTGGGGCCAGGATTCGATCCTTAGTCTCCAGGGCTGCAAAGCGAGCGCTTGACCCGCAGAGCCATCCCAGCTTCCCCCACCTCATTTTTTATTAACAATGTGCCAACTTTTGTTTGGCTTGGGATTATTTCAACTGAGGCTGAAAAAATATAGTAAGGGAACTGAGTAAAACTAATCAGGACATTTTGATGGTTGCCAAATTGGGAGGGGGGATGGAGGAATGGGTGAAAAAGGTGAAGGGATTAAGATGTACAAATTGCCAGTTATGAAAACAGCCACAGGGATGTAAAGTACAGCATAGGAAATATAGTTGATACTACTATAGTAGGCTGACTAGATGTACCATTTTATTTTATTTTATTTTCTATTTATTTTTTTTTTGACAGAGAGAGAGAGAGAGAGAGAGAGAGAGAGAGAGAGAGAGAGAGAGAGATACAGAGACAGAGAGAGAACCGAACTGGGGGAACTCCCCAGTTCAGCGTTTGGGTCTGCACGGGCCAGGGCTGGGATTCGATCCTTGGTCCCTGGCGCTGCAAAGTGAGCACTTAACCCACTGAGCCATCCTGGCTTCCCCCTAGATGTACCATTTTAAAGAGGACAGAAAACGGTATTTTCCTGTTTCAAACAATGTGTATGGTCAGCCTACTGACATCTTGAATTTATCCCAGTGATAGCAGGCTGACCATACGTACTGTTTGAAATGGAACAATACCATTGTTTACTGTCCTGTTTCAAACAGTATGTCTGGTCAGCCTATTTATTGTAATAACTATGTATTTTGTTAGATAGATACTGGATGTATGGGGGTGATCACTTCATAAGTTATATTATTGTCTAACCACTGTGTTGTATACCTGAAACTAATATAATAATGTATCTCAACTGTAATTGAAAAAAAAACAAAATGGGAGGGGACTGAGTAAATTTAATTAGGACTGATAAAGAGAGAAATCATTTTTACTGAGCATTGTGATAACGTTCTAAGAATCTCTTTAAGGGATATAGAAACTAAGCTAATAGTTATGGCCGTTCAGTCAAAAAGCTTTTTATTTTTAAGAAATACTTTTAAATGAAAACTTGAACTAGGAAAATTAAGATTAGTTCCTAAAAAATTTACAGAAAACAATTAAAGCAAACTATAAGACTTAAGAGGAAATGGACACATTTCACATCCTTATTATCAGAGGATAAATGTTCCTACTCTCTTATGCTCAGAGGATAAATTTGACCACAATTCTCTTTTTTCCCCAACAAAGTGAAATGGAATATGAAAAGCTTGCCTCTTAGGGTGGGGAAAGCCATGTTTTGCCCTGAAGTGAGTGTTGAATTTCACTATGATGGACTTTTCAAGAAGTTAATATCTTGTGTGATTTAAGTATTGTACTTGTGCTAGAGTGAATGTGTCTTCTATCCCAACCCATCAACCATCATCTCACTTGCTACAACTTCCTTTTCTAGGATGCATAATTTGAGTTACGGAATCCTCTCACATTATTACCTATGCGTTTGTTATGAGAATAATCTTGGTATTGAATATCCTTCAAGAAAAAATGCAGGTTTTAGGTTAACTGAATCCTGGCTGTTTCATCATGTTGTTAGAATGAGAGTCTCTTCCCTAAAACTACAAGACGAACAACAGTACAAAATATAGAAAATGAATATCCATACATCTGCTCTATCCTGATTTCTTATTCCCTTATGAAGGTGTTTCATAATTAACTAACTTTTCTAATTTATTTATTTAAAAATATCTTTTTAAGATTTATTTTATTGTTTGAGAGAAAGTGAGAGACAGAGAGAAAGGGAAAGGGCCCAGAACAGTCTCCATAGTTGTACATCATTAGATTTTTCTTACTTTACATAGTTTCATTCCACACAGGTGAATGTGAGGCCGCATGGGTCGAAACCAAACTGTGGACCTCCCTCATGGGAGGTAAGAAACTTCACCACCATCCTGCTGGTTACTAATTATGCGCTGTAGTTCAGTATGTGGGTTTGCATGGGCTGGGGATGGGACCCGAGCCCCAGACCTCATGGTTGCAAGGTAAGTACTCAACCTGTTGAGCTACCCTGACATCCCTAATTATTAATATGGAATTATAGTAGTAAAAATATAAACTTTGAAAGAGAAGAAACACAATTTATTAATATAATGGACTAGGAGGTGAGGAAATAATGAAACAAACCTCGAGTTATGCCTGATCTTTACAAACGAGAGAGAGTGTGATTTATTTTCTTCTGTGCCTTATGGAGGAAAACTTAGAAAAAAAATATCAAGCATGATGATACAGGCCACAATTGAGGATTCAATGTAAGCAAAAAGAGTCAAATATTAAATAAATGTGAACTTTCTCAGGGAAACTTTCTCTGATCTTCGAATAGGATTAGATAGTGTTGTTATATACAAAGCCACACTTGCCTGTACTTCTCTTTTTGTTGCATTTATGATAATGGAAGTTTAAAGAGAATTGGTTGGTTAACATTTTACTTTTACATAAAATTAAAATTCAATGAGGACAGGGACCTAATCTGTCTTGATTAATGCCTAGCAGTTGGTCAATGATCTATTAATTGAATGAATGAATTACTATGTAGAAGACTGGGATTAACTCCTTAGAATATGGACAGACAAATAATTGTCCAAAATTGCAGCGTTGTTGATCTTATAGCTTGGTTGTTAATGTCATAGGAGAGGGGGTCTGCCATACTAAAGGCAATGTTCTTGATGAAAGTAGAAAAAGGCTTTTGGATGTAATTCTGTAAGTGCTAAGAATGCTAGCTCCCTTGAGGAACCCAGATGGTGCCAATAATTTCTCCTCCTGTGTTGTGTGATCTGCTTTGTCTGGGGTCTTGGTTTCTCAGAGTAGGTCAAGTGAAAGGTTCATGTCATAGCTAAAGCACAAATGTTCTGTTCAGGCCTAAAAGCCAGTGTTCTATCTCATGTCCTTTCTAGTTTGGCAAGTAGAGATACCTCTTATAATCATAGTACTTTTCCCTTGAGTACAACAGCTTGAGAAATCATAAGAACACTAATATTATAACTAACACACTGTAGGGAGTAGTATATAAGCAGTTTGTACCTTCTGGATAAACTGAAAAAGAATTTCTAGAGATGACATTTCATTGTGTCTAAAGAGGATGAATACAGTTCACTAGGCCAAAGATGAGTAGAATTTCCACACAAATAAAAGAAAGAATAATTTCATGAAGGTATTGAAATACAAGAAATGTTGGGACAACAGTGTTAGTTCTACTTAATTAAGATTTAGTGTGTATGAGCATCTAGGGATAGTTATAAAATGCTGTTGTTTAGAGATGAAGTTGCAAAGTTTGGAATAAGACCTTAAGGAACCTTATCTAGTAAAGCAAGCAATTTGTTTATCATTTATGGGGATCCAGCAGGAGATTAAGAAACAGAAATTTATAATAAAAATTTTGACATTTAAAATTTTTAGGCTAACACTGGTGATTCCAATGGGAGAATATTATATAAGAGCAAGTGTGAGTTTTAGGAGTCATGAATGGCTTAAATAGATCAAGCTAGAAATTGTTGCTGTTGGAGAGTTCTAGAAACAAGAAGTGTTCTTTTCTTTGGTTAGAGTCTTAAATACGAATTGCAATCAGAGGTCAATAATATCAGGACAAAATGAAAAACTCATTTTGAATGTGAGCGTTTTGAGTATGAGGAGGTGGCTGGGTGCAGCATTTCGATTTGATATCAGTTCAGAGTAGTTTTGGGGTGTAGTCATGGATTAAGAATTCAATTTCAGATGGAGGAAAAAGAAGCCAGCAAGAACAAGATGAAGACAGAAACCTGGAAACTATGCTTGTGTATCTAGATGAGATGGCAGGTCCACACAACAGCTCATGTGGGTTATGACTGCAGCGTCTAGACTGCCAACATCTCTCCCTCACTTTTAAGCCAGCTTCTTGGTGGGATTAAATAATGTAAGGAAGTATGGGAAACTCTTCTGAGAAGACTTCCCACTAAAACAAGGTATTTTTACTCCAACTGGATCATATTTGGGTACCTCGTCATTACAGCTTTGAGGAGGGATATCAAAAGGTCATGTTAACCTGTGCATTTGGCAAAATGTACGGAAGAGACCAGAGACAAATAATCATGAAAGGAGAAGTTCAGACACAGATGACTAGCACTCAAGCCCCCTAAAGAGGAGAAAGTATCAAAGATGACCCTGCAGAAAGTGCAAAAGCAGGATGCTTCTAAAAGCCAATAAGAACATGGGCAAAGGGAGAATTTAGTCTCTTAGAAGTTAGAATTATATATGAATACACTTATGATCAACTGAAATGCAAAACGTATTTAGAAAGAGAACCAAAGTAAGAGTTAATGATTTTTTAACTACTTATGATTGGAATCTAAAATGCCAAAATAAATATTTCACAAGGATATTAATGCAACAATGCCATTTTAACTCAACGAATGTTTAGTTTTAAATATTTGCAGATTGTCAAGGGCTTACTGAATGAGTATAAAAAGGAAGAGATTGCTTTCTACCACACCATATCAGATCCAAGCTATGGTAATGGCCATAGCTTCAAAACAAAGAAAACAAAAAAAACAAAAATTTAAAACAACATCCATCATTACTGCCAGAACTTTTTAAATGCAGAGATACCATTTTTATGGTACATTCCAATTTAGTTAACTTCTTCCTTGCTTTTAATATACATGCCTTCAACTCAATTAAAGTGTGACAGTTAAACTAGCATGCAAATAAAAGATAGGAGCTAGAAAGTGATTATGAAGTAGGAAAAAAAAATACTGGGAATGTCAAAGGCTTCTGAAGAATATCAGATCAGTGAGCTCATTTAATGAGAACAAAAAATTGAGTAATAAACTCAGAAAGTTACATAGGATTGAAGTTGTTTATGCTCTATAGAAACATAGAGTTTTGTTTATATAGTACTGAATTGATTTTGTTATGCAGGTTAAAAGCTATATCAAGAAAATGCCAAATTGTCTCACTGCATTGGAATTTTAGTTTATTTATTATGATTTGCAGGGAGTAGGCCAGCAGTTTCCTTGTTATATAACACTGTTTGTCCTAATCGGGAATTTGGGGAGGTAGGGACAGGGAGAAACAGACTGTCTCATTTTAACAAAGCAGCAGAATCACAAGCAATTCTTTTCCTACAAAAGCACCACCTAAAAGTTTTGTTCTGAATGTTTTCATTTTGCAGCTGGGAACCTGTTATAGTCCAACTTAATGGGGGAAGTTCAGATAACATTATCTTTCAATTACTATCCAAACTATATCCTGTAATTTTGGTATCTGCCAATATGATGTGATATGGAATAAAAGAGAGTAGAGATAGAAATTTGAGATAAGGCCAACAGTTTTTCCTTCGTATGGAATAACCATGTGACTTGACAGGTCTGAAAGGGGATCTGTTAATAATTACACCATGACAGCTGGAATAAGTAGGAACTGTCCAGAGCAAATGGGACATATAGTCAATTTAGACATACAGAATCCTATTTCCAAGTCTAATATACGAGGGTTATCTGCAAAGTATGCAGCCATGTAACCACTCTTGTAATATGGACAATAGTTGGATTTTTTTTCTAGACAGCCCTCATACTGTTTCTTTAGTTTTGATGTATCTTAATAGCTAAATATAAAATAAAGTGCACCTAGGCTTTATAACGTGTTAAACTCTTATTCTTCAGCACTGTATGTCTTTGTGAGAATGTTTGGTATTGTGTACAACCTGTGATCATATCAGGAATAAAAACTCATGATTTGAAAATAATTAAAGTCAATAATCATGGAATAAGTGATCCTAATAAATTCCAACAGATCACACACCTACCAATGTGTACTACATAAAGTAACTTTAATTAGTCATTGGAGAAAGTGCCCTATAAGGAACTAAGTTTTTTTTTGAAGGATAAACAGTTTAATCTATTCATAAGTAAATTTAAAATAAAAAACTGTCAGAGAAAATAGAAATATGTTATGGTGACTTTTAGCCAGATCTATATCTGCCACTTTACTTATTTATTGTTAACTTTATTGGGGTGACATTGGTTGGTAAAAATTACACAGGTTCCAGGTATATAATTCTACATTACATCATCTATGTATTGTATTATGTGCTTACCACCCAGAGTCAGTTCTCTTTCTACCACCATCTGCCACTTTAAATATCTTTTAATTAAACCAATTTATACTTTAAATTCTCCAATTATAACTCAAGTATAAGTTCTTCATTCAAAAACTAAAGAAAGTCATCTAGCATTAAAAAAGAAAGAAGTAGAGTATATAATTTGTGCTCACCAAGCTGGAACCAAAGGCCATATTCAGACAAATATAAACCATGGTTCTCTGAGCCACTTCCCCTCTCCCTGCATATTGAAATTGTCCTGCAGTGCCAAGGTTGTCTTTCTGAATCTAGCTGCTAATACTACTGAATCCCCTTTATGCTGTGCTTAATATTTGGAAGAGTGTGAACACAGAGCCCATTAAGAGTAAGTTGCCCCTTTGGGAAGGGGTGGTACAGACCAGCTCTCTGCTTTCCTCCTCTAAATAGTCTCAGGTCAAGGTTTCCTCCTCTCCCTACAGGATGGCCCCTTTCTTTGCCATTTTGACCCCTCCTATTTCTATTTATAGATTTCTTTTTATAAAATTTCTTTTTTATAAACAGTGTCCTATTTCTTTTCCCTCTCTACTTTGGGCCTAATCTAGCAATCATTTACCAAATGCAATGTTCCTGATATGGGGCAGAAGGACTTATTCCTTCATTCAACACATTTTTTGTGGAGATCACACCATGTCTCAGTTGCAGAAATGAGCAGTGAATAAAAGAGGCAACCTTCCTCACCCTCTTGTCTCCTAGAGGATAAAAAAAGCCATTCTTTCAGGTTCATCAAAAGAGAGAAGTAGAAATAACAAACCTTTCTAGTACTAAGATTAGCCACATTTAAGTCATTCTCTGGCACTTATTTCATATATATATACACACACACATATATATATAAAACATTTTTATTATATATGTATGTAAATGCATAGCAAAGTTTGGTAATAACAAAAATTAAATAGATTCATTTGTAAAGTGTTGTATGTATGTGTTTGTGTATTGTGTGTAATCATGGAATATATACTCAGATTTAATGCTTTTGACATTTAATAACTTGTTTTTTTTTTTGTTTTTTTTTTTGCTTTTGTCACCAAACAAAATATATTTCCCTATCAGCACATATAAATTTATTTCCTCCTTTTAGTGACTACTTAGGGAACTTGCCTTTATTGATAGGACATTTATGGTACTTCCAAATTTTCAGTGTTTCAAACACCACCATATTATTTCACATGTCTTTTGCACAGATGTGAGTATTCCTGTGAGATAGATTCCCAATGACTAAGTCAAAAGAGATGGTTACATCTCTTTTGTAGAAAAAAAAGCACCTATTGTAGGATGTACTTCAACATCCTGAGAAAACTCAATTGAGAGGAAAAAATATGGGGCATGGGAGAAAATGGTTCTCCTTTATCCAGGATAAGGCTGAATTACAGACGTCTCTGTTGCCCCCTGAACAATACAGAACAAAATGTATAAAACACAAGAATGTATTCTGTGCATCTGGGGGATGGAATGTGAAAGGCTGAGGGAACTGGCACAGTGGAGCTTTTCCTCTGTTTTTCCTTCTATATCATTTGAATAGCTTATAACAGGTAGGTCTTTATTTTATTTAAAACCAAGATACAAAGGAAGCAATATGTTCTCTCTGTTTTCTCAATGAAAATCATAAGACTTCATTCGTGCAGGAGAAATGACATTAATTAAAGAACTGCTTCTGAAAACTATTGGGTGATAGGAAAGTATGTCCAAGTAACCAGCTCTTGAACAGGCAAAAATGAAAAATAAATTTAAATGGTCTCTGAACCTCAGTGCTGATTTCTTTTCAGATCAACAGAACTGTTTCAAGTTGAGGAGAGTTATGTAAAAAAACAAAACAAAACAAGCCAAACACAAGGACTTATTGGGAAACCAGAATTAACTTTGTTAAATTAATTGAGTAACTTCCTTCCTTGTATCCCCCACCCTGCTTTGTAGACATGGCTTCTTTAGTCCTAATTTACCTCCTGACCTGATTTTATTTTTGTCGTTCCCAGTTTAAGAGGTCCAGAAGCCATTTCATGAATAATGAATAAAAACCTAAAAATTATGTGTTCTGTAACAGTCTGTATGACTTAATTTTGCATAAAATATAACTTCTCAAATCACAGATAGTTATGCACTGAACTACCTTTTATCTGGTTTCCCAAGCTCAGCTTTGTAGCTCCTGATCCAGCAATTAACATCAAATAAATTTTGACATAATTTCCGTTTGTGAGTTTGTGTGTGTGTATATGTGGAGAAGGGGGGGGGGGAGAGAACACTAAAGTTTTGAAGAGGCAATATTTAAGAAACAAGAAAAATACTTTTCCATTATGTCCTGTGAATGTAAAATTTATTGCTAGGAAAATCACTGATCTGTGACTGTATTTCTAGAGTGATTAAAGGATACTAAGAAGCAGATCATTTTCCTTCACTAGGAAGGATCAAGTGAGGATTTCAAAAGCCAGGATTAGTCCCAAACTAAACTGCTCCAGCCTGTGTGTTGTATCCCAGACATCACTTACCTTAAACCAGGGCTTCCTTAACTTAAAAAAAAACCCCACACCTCCACCATCTCACACACTCACTAGCTATCACCCCCTCACAGAGTAGCATCAAATTGATTTCCTAACTTCACTGAATAGGGTGTACAATGAGGTGTCAATGGCCTATTTACCTTTCTAAAGGAAACGTGCTCTTTAAAAACAAACAAAAAAAGTAGACACTATACAGGTTTGCCTTCATTCAGGGGAATGAAGGTGAGCGTTGCATCCAGAGTTGCCTGTTCTTGAGAGGGGTGGCATTATTCTCTCCATCGCCTACTGTTTTGATACTTAACATGGACATTCCTAATTCTCCTGTTTTCTCCTGTTTAACCTCCAACACCTTTAGGAAAACAGATTGCCATTTTGATCATACTGATGTTATTTAGGGCTTTTGGAGGGCGTTGTGATCTTATTTTTGGATGCCTTGCATGTAAAATATATCAAACAGATTAAAATCCACCCATATTTCACATTAAACATAATTTGCGCTGCAATTACAAGAGTAGAGTTGCAGTTGAGTAGTGGATGTAATGTTGTTTTGGGAGTAGACATTTAATTATTTATTAATTTCCATTTTGCAGCTTTTATTTTGTAGTTTGGAGCCAATACTTTTTTTTTTTTCCCAGCCTTTGATCATTTTTGTAGACCTTTAAAAATCTCACAGCTTTAATGGTTAAAATGTCCTTGATAGTGCTATTTTAATAGAAGAGTGTATTATAAAATTCTTCATAAAATAGAACCATTTAGAATGTTTTGCCTTTTAAATAAATGTTCTCTTTTACAGCAAACTACCTTTCTGAATTTTCTATATCTGTCCTAAATGTCCAGTTTTTGAAAGTTGAAAGTACTTTTCTTCATTACGTATGATTCTCTTCTTTATTTTTACATTTTGATATTTAAGATCTAAAGTTACAGTCTTTCAATTTTAAGGCAGTCTCTAGAATTTGCTATTCATTGTCCATTCTCTGAAAACACTGATGGCTAGAACAACCACTGGTTGTCCCTTTAAAAAATTAGGGCTTTGCTTTTAGTTTCTAAAAAGCAACAAAGAAACAAAAACTTATGGACACATTTAATAGTTTGGTAGTTACCTGAGGGGAAGGGGGGAAGGGATGGGGGAGAAGAGAAAGGGAGCCAAATGAATAATGATGGAAAGAAAACTGACTCTGGGTGGGGAGCCCATAATGCAACACATAGATGAGGTACTACAGAATTGTACACCTGGAACCTATGTAATTTTTACTAACCAACGTCATCCCAATAAATTTAACAATAAAAAACTAGTACAATAAAAATGAATAAAAAGGTACTTTTCTGGATGACAATACCTCTACCTGGCCTCCTGCAGTAGTTCCTACAGAGACGGTGTGTGTGCAAGCTTCCCTTTCATGTTTCTCCACTCAGTAATTCTCACATCTGCATCCCAGTGCAACATGATGTTCTACTTTGGAAAATGATGCATGAATATAACTGAAGTGCTCCAAAAAGGAGTCTTCAAATCGGGATGCAAACCAGTCCTTTTCAAAACGTAGGCCCCTTTGGTGCACAGGGTTCAGAATTTCTCATATCTTTTCAAGATTGGGAAGCTTTTTGGTAGAGTCAGCAAACTGTACTTAGGTTAATTGAAAACTTTTTTCTTGGGGGTTCTTGGAAAACTTCCATCTCTCAACTGACAAGAGACAAAAATGCCAGTGCTTTTTCTTCTCTCCTGTCTCATATTTCACTTGTTGTCATCCAGGTGAAACACATTCCTGCCCTGTGTTATTCAGCAGAGAGTAAAAAGTAAAAAGCCCCCATATCAGGCTAATTGTTCTGTAAGAACGGAACACCTCTGTGTTCAAAGAGGTTGACATGTCATGTAAAAAACAGTCACGTTTCAGTACTTGCATTAAGGAAACATATATTTATATCATTAAACCCAAAGCTTGTTTTCTGGTACAGTGTTTTGTGGCCTGACTAAATTATTGTCATTGATTTTAGGGTGGATCAAAATGACATGAAGGGGGTATTAAATAAAACATTACTTTTTCTGTTTTTGTCTTAGAGTCCTGAAGGCAAAGATGAATTCTACCTTATTCCCATCCACGTTTCCCTTTTCAAAAAATTTTACACTTTTGATGGGCCTTGGTTTGGGAATATCTACAGAGTCAGGTTTCTCTTATTTGAAAAACTTGAATGTGATATTGAAGCACAAGCTGTGGTCATGCTGTCCACCCTCAGAAGATGCCATGGAATTCACAGCGACAAGAATGTTTTGGAATGCTGGCAAAACGCAAAAACAGTGTGTCCTCTCCACACATTTAGAAAAATAAAGGTACGCAGGACATGGTGTACTTCTTATGAAAAGCTTTGAAAAACACCACACCTCAGTAAACATTCCTCAGGAGCTGAGGAAACACTCCGGTCAATGGCTTACCTCATCTCTCTCGATTCTGGTTTTAGTGAAGTGGACAATAGCACAGACACAATGCAAGCTTTGGAGAATGGGGAACCAAGGACATGCAGACACACACTTCAAACGAGCCCAGTGTCCTG
>PVKE010017026.1:0-10628 GCA_004027555.1 Craseonycteris thonglongyai
ACGCGGGCCACATCACATTTACAAACATGGCAGGAACTGAGTCAGCGCGTTTATACACGCCCACAGGCCCCCAGGAAAGGCACTGGGCCACGTGTATACTCGTCTTCAGTAGTTAAAGGGTTAACGAGGGAATTGTGTGTATGGTATTGCCTCGATCTCCCCTAAGCGCTATTTTCTTCATAACAATTTTTTCTATTTTTATTTTATTTCAGAGCATTGTGGGCCACAAAAAATCACCTCGGGGGCCGCATGCATCCTGCAGGCCGCCAGTTTGGTACCCCTGCCCTATAGGATTCTTATGAAGTTCAAATGAGTTAACAACATGCAGTACTTTATCAAATATTCAAGTCTATATAATTAACACTAGTTATAATGTGAATGGTTTGTGAGTGATCATGAGCCACTTTTCTGATAAAGTGGTAGAGTATGCTTATATTTATTTGTAGTTTTTAAAAATACTTTTCATTAGGAGAGGTTAAAATATTTTATATGTGGAACATATTAATTTCATGCTTCCTTCCCACTGGTTGAAGTGGCATTAAAAAAAGAAGAAAAAAGAAAAATGATAAGAATAAGGGCATTTACTATGTACGGCTGGGCATTACGCTGAATCTTCACAGACCTATACGATTCATTTTATCCTCTCAATAACCTTAACAGTAGGTTCATTTGAGATCTGTGTTATGTGAATGAAGAAATAAAGGATTAAGAGAAAATAAGCAGATTGTCTGAGCTCATAGTGTAACTGGTAGAGTTGAATAGCCTAGGCCCTTATGACTGTGCTAGATTGCCTTCTTTCTTAGCGCAAAAAAGAAAAGCTAAGCCAACCAATTCTAATTCACTGTGCAAATTCAAAAGGATCAAAACTCCTACTGTTCATAACACTTCTCACGCTTCATAACTCCCAACAGCATTCATAGCACCTTCCTCTCATACCATTAGGTAACTTAAATGACTAATTAGCAGGCAATAGAGTATAGCTTTTAAAACAGTGAGTTTTAATTCCTACTAAGATTTTCATTAGCCATGTGATATGTGGTTAATTACTTACTCTCTCCTCGGGTCTCAGTTACCTCATCTGTGAATTAGATATAATAGTGGCTTGGTTGAGTAAATGAGGTATTTAAAAAGCACAGAGCATCTTATATATGAATGTACATAATGTATGACAGCTATTATTATATCTGAATCAGTCATTAGGAAGAGTTCTTTATTTGCAAGGCTCTGGCTCTGTAGAATCCTGTGATTCAGAATGAAAGGCCACCATACTTAGCACTTACACAAGGCAATGTAGAATAGTCACTTTTCTTCTCCCTGTTACACTAAAGAATACTGAGGAAGACCATCCAGAAGTGATTCCCAGACTGTGTTGGCTGAAGTACTTTGAATAGTTTCCCTGTCATTCTTGGGTGTAATAGAAGCCTTCATTCACACTTGGCTCTGAAGTCTGAATTTGAGAGCTGGAGGGAGTTAGATGTTAGCTTGTCCAAGCCTATCCCCCCCCCCTTTTTTTTTTGTAATTAGCCTATGAATTCAAGATAATGAGTACAGTATATCTGGTTTAAAACTGATTCAGCAGGGCAGATAATAAAAAGTCAGTCTTTAGTCTGACATTTGTCTGACTCCTCAGATCAACTACTTTTAATCCATTTAGATGTCTATAGCAGAGCTAACTTTCATGCCTCTAATAAAGGCTTAAAGTGCCATTTTCTGATCAATCAATAGTAGACACTATTAATCAGTTTTCTCCTGTGACAGCTGAGGATGTAGCTCACTTATTACTCCCCTAATTTCCTTCTTCAATTGAAAACTTTTACACCTATTATGCCTTAGCCAGCAACCATATGCTGAAACTTTTGGCTTTCCATTTTGTAAGAGGAAGGTATGCCCTATTTGTTTTCTCAGCTGTCCGTCTGTACATCTTAACTTCTATTATCTGCACATTTATTTTCACAGTGTTAGGACTGATAACATTTACTTCCTATTTTGTAACTGCAGTATTCTCTTGGCTTATTGGTTGATTCTGAAACTGAATGTCTGTAAAAGCACTTACATTCTGTGACTAACTATAGTGGTCTTCCTCAGCGTGATGCTGTTTATTAGATTGCGTGGGAAAGACTGAGCCAGAAGAAATCACTGTCATCTTGAAATTATTCATCACTGGTCTTTATGAAGTCTCAGGCAGCATAGTGTTACAACAAAAACGCTAAAGTAAAGTAAGAATTCAGCTCTGTCAATCTCTAGATGTGTGAATTTAGACAAGTCATGTAAATTCTTTGTGCCTCAGTTTTCTTATCTATAAAAATATTAACAACTACCTTATAAAATTGTGAAGAGGATTAAAAGAGCATTTATAATGTATTTAGACCAATGCTTGGTACATTGTAAGTGCAATATGACTTTTGGGGAAAAAATCAACTAATGACTTTAGGCACTCATCTAAGAGGAAACGGGAGATAGGCAACACTGTAAAAAGTTATTCCTGCAAAGTTATTCTGTGCTATGACCCTTGTTTTTCTTGGAATATTTTTCACTTGTTGCAAGATTGTGACTTAAAGGACATAAATTCAGATGTTCCCATTTTCTCTATTTAGAATGGATCAAAGATACAATTAAGCTTTCCATAGTGTAATTTTCTCTAATCATTTGTTTTATACCACATTTTCTCATTTTGCAGGCTATGGTAACAAAATAAAAGTCCTTATTACAAAAACAACTGCAATGTAAAATGCACAAACTGTCATTCTTGAAAGTAGGTGAATGGGGAAGCCGGGATGGCTTAGTGGGTTAAGCGCTCACTTTGCAGTGCCGGGGACCAGGGATCGAATCCCGGCCCCGGCCCGTGCGGAACCATATGCTGAGCTGGGAGCTTCCCCCAGTTCAGTTCTCTCTCTGTCTCTGTCTCTGTATCTCTCTCTGTCAAAAAACAATAAAAATAAATAAATAAATGAAATGTGTTAAAAAAAAAAAAAAAAAAAAAAAAAAAAAAAAAAAAAAAAGAAAGTAGGTGAAGATCCATTTAGAAATCTAAGGTCATTTTAATTACTAATTAAAAAATTTTTAATTCAGTAATTCATTTTTTGAAAAACTGATTTAGGGAAGGCCGGGGTGGCTCAGTGGGTTGAATGATTGTTTTACAGCCCCAGAGTCCCAGGATCGTAGTCTAGCCCTGGCCAGTGTGGACCCATATGCTGAACTGGTGTGTGCCCCCAGTTCAGTTCTCACCAGGGTGAGCTTCCCATGTAGGAGGCCCCCAGCTCGAGGGGGCATGCCTCCCATGCGGAAGGCCTGTGCAACCATGGGCCTACCTGTGGAGTGAAACTATGTAGAAAACTAATGACGTACAAGTATGGAGACTGCTCTGGGCGCTCCCCATTCTCTCTGTCTCTGTCACAAATAATAAAAATAAATCTTGAAAAAAAAAAAGGTCTAAATTATTTTCTGATTTAAACATAAAAACTAAAACTTATCCATAAAAAAAAGGGTGTGTGTGTGTGGGCGGGGGGGGGGGGGGGGGGGGAGGCTTTCCCTAAAACAAAAGAATCAAAGAAAATGCAATTATTCTAATTTAGGAAGGCTGAAACAATTCTTTTCTTTATTCCCTCATGAAACTCTTTCAGTGTCTTTTTATTTATTTATTTATTTATTTATTTATTATTAGCAACATCATAAGACTTTTTATTAATGGCATATACATTTTATTACATTTACTTTTTAGTTATATTTTTATCACAAAATAGGAAAATGTATATCTATAGTGAAGCAATTTGTATCCAAAGTTGAAACAACAATCCTAGCATCTCAAATTTAGCATAGCACCAGTGTTGAGAAATATTAATCACTTTTTTCCTGTCAAGGTAATAGCACAATTTTCCAAGAAGGTTAATTCGGCAGCATTCTCAGTCTCTCATTGAGCCTTCTCTTTGCAGGTCTACTCTTTGGCTTTTACTATGTACTGGTAGTAGTTATCATTGACATGACTGGCCTCCTGAATGTTATGCTATCTTCATGGCATTGGTTATATGGCAAAATTTTGAATTACCGGTAGGTACTGGATTTGAGGCTCAGGAAGAGAATGAAACTTTGTCCCAGAAATATGCTTAGGCTCTCAATGAACAAGTTAGCAATATGATGTTCTATCGGGTGCAGGTCCCCCCAAAACAGGCTGAGAAATCCTGGATAAGTTAATGCTTATTAAATGTATCTTTATTCACATCATATTTGGCTGACAATGTTCTGCAGGACTTGTCAAAGATGCAGGTGTGGGGAAGCCGGGATGGCTCAGTGGGTTAAGCGCTCACTTTGCAGCACCGAGGACCAAGGATCGAATCCTGATCCTGGCCCGTGCGGATCCATATGCTGAACTGGCCCAGTTCAGTTCTCTCTCTCTTTCTATCTCTATCTCTCTCTCTCTCTCTGTCAAAAACAATAATAAATAAATAAATAAATTAATTAATTAATTAATTAAATATGCAGGTGTTGGCTGTGATGCATTGATGGCAATTGGGTCAACTGAATTAATAAAACCTGCTTGGGCTGGCTTAGCCACAGAAGGCTAAGGCCTGTGAATGTAACCTGCAAGCAGGATGTAGAATCTGAGGCTTTACCAAGATTTGAAGAAAAAAATATCATCTTGATTTTCCTGAGAGTTGTCAGCTTACATTGGGTTGGAGATGAGCCTATTTCTTTGTTTTCAATACAACCATTTGTTTTATTTGGTTTGAGTTGAGATTTCTTAGGACTTTTATTCTCTCATGGCATATACAGACATCATTTGATAGC
Organism: Craseonycteris thonglongyai; assembly: GCA_004027555.1. Lineage (NCBI taxonomy): Eukaryota > Metazoa > Chordata > Mammalia > Chiroptera > Craseonycteridae > Craseonycteris > Craseonycteris thonglongyai. The sequence continues at coordinate 4,783 of PVKE010017026.1, forward strand.
CTGAAACAACTGGGTACATTTGATTTTGTTTGATTTTCACATTATGTGGATGAGGGAGATTCCAGAGTTCTTATCATTTGTCTTTCCTAATGCACAACAGATCTGCATGAACACCAGCATGTGAATGCTAAGACAATTTTGTATATCTTTGAAAGTGTCTTGCCTAAGTACAAAGGAATATTTATTTTGCTTCCTACCAGTTGTGTTGGTTTCTGTTTTAACATGTCATTGTGCCATAGCTGCTTACTCTTGTCAGCATTTTCTTGAGTTATTTTTGCTCAGTTTTTAGCCATTCACTAGCTGTAGCTCTTAGTATTGCAGACTGTGTTATATGCAGCATTTTGAGATATGCTGTGAGAAAGATTTGCAGTGTTCACAGTAGCCCTGTCCTTGTCTACAAACTGGGGGTAGGGGTGGGGGGAGGGGGCAACACACTTGTTCCCCAGACGGGCACACCATGTTCTTTCAGAAGATTTTGGCTTTGGGATCAATATTGATAGGCTCAGAGAGAGACTTTATTAATGTTCTTTTTTATTTGCTTACAGGCTGGCTTTAGGATGTCTTTCAGTGTCTTTATTCTTCCTAACCGTACCAGGAGCCAGCCTGGCTGAACAAAGTCCCTGATTTTAAGCGATGGGAATTGAACAGAGACTGAATGATCTGCCGACTGTCCTTAATAGGAGCAGCCCCGAATAGCTTTATTCAATCACTTATATAGCCAAGGTTCATGTCATTACAAGGAGCAAGGAAAGACAAAAAAGGAGTTTTTCAACTACAGCAAAAACTACTCATTAACTGAAGTACAGCGCAGTTTGTTATCAGGAACATACAGGCCCTCTCCCATGCATTCCTTTCATCCCACAGCCTGTGATCTAACATCTGGTGCCAGCTGTCTGACCTTCATGCGAAGCTACACATATACATTTTTCTATATCTACTCACCCAACTACCCCCGAGGGAGATGAGATCGGGGACTGAGGCCCTGACACCAAGGCCCCCTAAAAACTCTCTGTTCAGGCATACGACCGGCTCCCAACACCTAACAAAATACCATTAAGGTAGCACTATCATTTTTGTTGAATTCATTCAATAAATTTCATTACACATTCTATGTGCAAGGCACTATGAGGGATATGAAGTACTATTTCCCATCCCTTAACAACATTATTAGGCTATTACATCATTGTGTAAACATCATAGAGTACACTTACACAAACGTAGATGGTATAGCTAACTAACTACACCCCTAGGTTGTATGGTAAACCCAGTGCTCCTAGACTATAATCCTGTTTAACTCATTACTATCCAAAACAACATGAGATTAAATAAGGCACGAAAGAAAGTGATACAATCAAGATACTTGTTAAAAACACAACGTGAGGCTGCTGCTGGCAAAACCGCATGCTGTTTTATAGCAAACTGGTTTTATAACTAGAAAGAACACTCTCTAACATAACAGCAAAAAGTATAGAATAAATATATAAACTAGTAACAGTTGTTTATTATTATTACCAAGTATTATGTACTGTACATAATTGCATTTGCTATCCTTTGATATATCTGGCAGCACATTATGTTTGTTTACACCAGGATCACCACAAACAGGTGAGTAACGCATTATGCTACAAAGTTATGATGTCTACGATGTCACTAAACAATAGGAATCTTTCAGTTCCACTATAATCTTATGAGACTACTGTACTCTGTAGTTGACTGTAGAGAAAAAGACACATATCTCTTTAGAGCCTACAATCTAAGAAAGAGGACAGAGCAGTAAGTTACTCTGAGGGAAAAAAACAAAACAGAACAAATATTTGAATAGAAACCAAAACAAAAATATATGCTATGGGAACAAAGGGGAGAGAAAGAGATTGATTTCAGAGATTGATTTCAGGTTAGAAATGGTTTACTGGAGGATTAGATTAGAGTGTCCTGAGGGTGGGTAGGATTCTAACAGGCAGGGTAAGGAGCTGAGGAGGGGCAATTCAATCTTGCTCCTAAATCCAAATCCAACTAGGAAAAAACAATTATATTGGTCCATGTAAGAAGTCTTCATTTTCAAATAGTACATTCTATTTTTTTAAGATCATTAACTTTTTTAAATCCATTCAGTATTATCAAGATCATGTGCTTTATTAACAACTAAACAGACTAAAGGAATGCCTGCCCAATTGGGAAAAAAAGTATATTGATAATTTAGAATTTTTAAAGATTGTGCATCATTATCTATTAGTGGGTCAGAGTCAATCTTGTGAAATTTAGAGGCTCATACCTGTATTAATAGATAGATAGATAGATAGATAGATAGACAATTTATAGAAAATACCATCAGGTATTGTTCTGGGTAAGTATGCATTCTGGTGAAACTTTTATATCATTTTTATATAGGTAGATGGGGTGAAGAAGTGTGTGAGTGTGTGTGTGCACGTGTGAGTGCATGCACATGTGTGTGAGTGCATGCATGTGTGTGTGTGTGTGTGTGTGTGTGTGTAGGCACCTATTTGTATTGGTCACTTGAGAGGCAATAATAGACTGGAACCAGATTGTCTGAAGTTGAACCTTGGCTCAGTTAATTACTGTGAACTTGAGTAAGTTGTATAACTATTTGCTTTGACTTTCCTTGTCTGTAAGACGAAGATAATTATAGTGTCTACCTTATTGTGATTATTGTAAAAATTAAATAAAATAATATTTATAAGTGCTCTTAATAGGTGTTGGTACATGGTAAACTGCGCATGTGTGACCAGGAGTCTCAAGCAAAAAAGTGTTTTTAAAGATTTATTTTATTGTTTTTGACAGAGATTGAGCGAGCGAGAGAGAAAGAGTCAGAGACAGAGAGAGACAGAGAGAAGGGGAGGGCCCAGAGCAGTCTCCATAGTCGTATGTCATCAATTTTCAACATGATTTTGTTCCACACAGTTGGGGTGGGCTGCGCAGGGTGGGAGCTGGGCTGGGGGCTTCCTACATGGAAAGCACACCCCAGTTCAGCATATGGGTCCACACAGGCCAGGGCCAGTATTTGATCCTCGGTCCCTGGGGCTGCAAAGTGAGTGCTTAACCTGCTGAGACATCCTGGCTTCCCCTCAGTCAAAAATTTTTGAAAGCCACTATTCTAGTCAACTTAGAATTAATCAAAATACTTCTTTGTTTCTGAAGCATTTAAAGGAAGCTAAGTCTCATTTATTGTACTGTTCATGAATCTAGTGACACTATTAGCCAAACTTTACTTATCCTGATGTTTTAATTATTTCCTTCTGGATATTGTACTGGGTTGTTTCAAATCAATGCAACAACTATTTTTGAGCATCTTCTCTGTGTCAGGCACATACTTCTCTTTCTAAAGCTTCCTTCTCTATTTCTAATTCCTTCACTGTATCCTCTTTTGCCTCTATTACAGTTCAATTAAAAAATAATTTATTGGGAAGCCGGGATGGCTCAGTGGGTTAAGCGCTCACTTTGCAACGCCGGGGACCCAGGATCGAATCCCGGCCTCGGCCTGTGCGGACCCATGTGCTGAACTGGGAAGTGCCCCCAGTTCAGTTCTCTCTCTGTCTCTATATCTATCTATCTCTCTCTGTCAAAAACAATAAAAAAATAAAAAAGAATACTTTAATATATTTTTATTTATTTATTTTTGACAGAGAGAGAGAGAGAGAACTGGGGGAGCTCCCAGTTCAGCATATGGTTCCGCACGGGCCGGGGCCGGGATTCGATCCTCGGTCCCCGGCGCTGCAAAGTGAGCGCTTAACCCACTGAGCCATCCCGGCTTCCCCCTAAAAAAGAATACTTTAAAATAATAATAATAATAATTTATTGAATTTCTGAATGTGCCAGTAGCTGTGCAAAGTGGTAGGTGTGGACATATTAATACTTAGAAGAAGCAAACAGTCCAATGGGTGAAACTTATGCAAAATGATGAATGCTGAACAGTGTGAAAAGTACCGAGAGATAGAGACCAAGGTCAAAGAAAGGAGTAGTCACTTCTCCCTGTGCATGTTAGCCAATGCTTCACAGGCAAACTTACGTAAAAAAGTTCATCACATGAATGCACAGGAAGAGCACGCATAGCACACAGTACAGGGTATGCAAAGACAAAATGGCTATGACATGACATGTTCTGGGAGCTGTGTAAGATTCCAAGGGGGAAAAAATGGGAGATGAGACTGAGGAGATAGACTGAGGTCAAGTCTGATAGGGTTTTCTTTTTTTGGTTGTCAAATGATCTTTAATTGAAATATTTTCCTTTGTAGTTCTTAACTAGCTGGGCATTCCACTGCACCGCTGTTGATGTCATCTATGATGTCATGAGGGTGGCGGCCATCAACATCGCAGCCCACAGACTGAGCAGTCCCCAAGATCTCTTTGATGGTTCCCGAGAGTTCTCTAGCTAACGATCGGTGCCGCATCTGTCGGGCAATGCTGACAATCTCATCGAGCGTGATATTTCCACTGTGCTTAATGTTTTTTTGCTTTTTTCTGCCTCTTGGCGGTTCTTTGAGGGCTTTGATGATCAAGGCAGAGGCAGAAGGTACCACCTCAATCTGGGCCTGTCTGTTCTGAATGGTTAGTTTCACTGTAATCCTCAGACCCTTCCAGTCACCGGTTGCTTTAGCGATGTCATCACCAACCTTTTTTGGAGACAGACCCAAGGGGCCGATCTTGGGGGCCAGGGCAGACGTGGCACCGACTTCCCCACCAGTGCACCTCAGGTATACAACTTTGACTTCGTTGGGATCGAACTTAGGCGGCATGGTGGAGGCGGCTGGTGTCGGATGAACCCGGATTCGGGACGACTGAAGAAAGTTGCACCGCGGCCTCCTCCGAGCCAAAAGCCGAAAGCTGACAGGGTTTTCTACATTAGAGGCTAGAACATGATACCCAGTTGGCGATCAGACAGATTGGTACATTTTAAACAGTAGGATAAGAAGAGTGAATCCTTCATCCATTCATGTAACAAATCACTACATGCCTCCCTTTTGCCAATGACTGGGGTAGGTCTTGGGTTTTGAGGGGCAGTGTGACATGGTAGCAGAAGTTAAGAGCACTGATTCTGGAGCGAGGGTTTGAATTATGGCTTTATTGTAACTCCCTTCATGACCTTGGACAGTTAGTTTATCCCTCTGTACCTCATTTTTCTCACCTATAAAATACTGGCAAGGGGAAGCTGGGATGGCTCAGCGGGTTAAGCGCTCGCTTTGAAGCCCTGGGGACTGAGGATCAAATCCCAGCCCTGGCCCATGCGGACCCATGTACTGAATTGGGGTGTGCCCCCAGTTCAGTTCTTGCCGGGGCCTATGTGGGAGGCTCCCGGCCCAGTTCCTGCCCTGCGCAGCCCTGTGCCCACCTGTGGAGTGAAACTATATGGGAAACTAATGCTGTCAACTATGGAGACTGCTCTGGGCCCTCCCCTTTCTCTCTGTCTCTCTCTGTCTCTGTTTTTCTCTGTCAAAAATGAATAAAATAAATCTTAAAAAAAAAAATAATGGGGAAGCCGGGATGGCTCAGGGGGTTAAGCGCTCGCTTTGAAGCCCTGGGGACCTAGGATCGAATCCCGGCCCCATCCTGTGCGGATCCACATGCTGAACTGGGGTGTACTTCCTGAATGCGGTGAGGCCTCCAGTTCAGTTCAAAAAAAAGAAATACTGGCAAGAATGGAATTTAACTTCTAGGATTCCTGCGGATAAATCTATTAATATATACAAAACACTTTGATGAGTGTTCTGTCATTATTATTGTTACAACTTTGAATAAAACCACTCAGTGTCTGTCCTTATAAATCTTGTACCCTAGTAGGGAAGGTAGAACATGAACTAATAACCCATATGAATATGTAATTATACATTTAC
>PVKE010017026.1:19559-31566 GCA_004027555.1 Craseonycteris thonglongyai
TTGAGGCCACGAGGACCGAGGATCGAATCCCGGCTCCGGCCCAGGCAGGACCCACATGCTGAACTGGGGAGTTCCCACAGTTCGGTTCTCTAACTGTCTCTGTCTCTGTCTCTCTATCTGTCAAAAGTAAAATAGAAATAAATATGCACTGAAGACAAAAAGATAATTTCTCTCTCTATAAATGTGAAAAGATAAAAAAAAAAAAAAAAAGAATCTGACTTTATAGTTAGAAAGACCTAATTTGAATGCTGGTGTAGTAGGCTGAATAATGACCCCAAAGGATATCAGGTCCTAAACCCTGGAACCTGTGTTCCCTAATATGAAAAGGAGTCTTTGCAGATGTCTTTTTTTTTTTTTTCTGGGGCACACCCCAGTTCAGCATATGGGTCTGTCTAGGCCAGAGCCAGGATTCGATCCCTGGTCTCCAGGGCTGCAAAGCGAGTGCTTAACCGGCTGAGCCATCCCAGCTTCCCCAACAGATGTTAATTAAAGCTCCTGAGATGGTGAGTTTATCTTAGATTAGACAGGGGATCACTAAAGGAAATCACAAGTGTCCTTAGAAGAGAGTCAGAGAGAGAATCGAGACAAACAAAAATGGGGAAGGAAATGTGACCACTTGGAGTGTTGCAAAGCTCTACTGAAGGCCAGTAGCCACCAGAAACTGCAAGAGGCAAAGAATGGATTGTCCCCAAGAGCCTCTAGATGGAGCATGATCCTGTCAACAACCTGATTTGGGCACAGTGAAAAATTAATTAAAATTTCTGGTCTCCAGAACTGTGAAGGAATACATTTCTATTATTTTACACTACTAAATTTGTGGTAATTTGTTACAACAGCCCTGGAAAATGAATATACCTGACTTTACAAGTTATTAGGTAGGCTTTGGGATCTTGGGCAAATTATTTAATTTCCTGGAGTCTATAACCTCACCTCTAAAATAGGGACAATCACATGATTCCTCTTGGGGTTATTGTCAGGAGTAAGTGTGGTAATATGTGTAAAGTGCATAGCAAATAGTAGGTACCATATTTTAAATACTTGAAAAGAATAATTGTTACAATTTTTGTGGATATTTAACCAAAGTTATCTCCTTTAATTCTTATGCTCTATGATGTTACCATATCTCCTCATTTTACAAGTGAGGAAACAGGCACAAGAAAGTTAAATAACTTGCCCAAATTGCATGGTCAAGGTAAAAAATATTATAAGGATAATATTTCTGAAATACTTCTAGGTGTCTTTTTTAATATTCTGTGTATCTTATTGCCTTGGGACACCTTGTCTATTGGCATAATGGTTTTAGTGTTTCAGGGGGAAGAATAGATATGAATTAGAACAAAGGAATGACTGTCAAATGGGATTTCTGAGTCTCTAGCACAGGATTAATCTTGAGAGCCAGGCTCTGCCAAGTAAAAAAGGGTTTTAAAGTTTCCTTCAACATGCAATTATTTATTAAAAAAGAGAATTGGTGGGTATTAAGTTTCTCCTGATTGAAAGAACACAAAAGATATGAACAAAATCTTTGCCATAAGCGAAGAAAAAGAAGGAAGTTGGCTAATTCTGACCCAGAGGATTATGGGGAAGAGGATGACAGTAGTGGAGGGAACATCCAGAAACTAGTAACTAGACTTTCCATTCTAAACCCTGCCTTGTTGTTGCTGTTTATCCAGTTTTGATTTTTAGAATACCTACTTCTCTATGTTGTGAGGAATAAAGTTTGGTGGAGTATTAATGGTTTTTCATTATAGTTGGCATAAATTCCTAATTTGAATTACCATGGCCTAGGAAACCTTATATAATTTGGCTCTTGTGTAAAGATTTTTTACATAAAATAAACCCAACTATAATCATTTATTAGCCAAATTGGTCTTTATTTTTCTAGAAGTCCAGAAGCAGGCTATCCAGGACTGGCGCAAGTACCTGAGGAAGTCATAAAAGACTCAGGCTCCTTCTTATACCCTATGTTGCCATCCATTCTGTGTGGCTTTTGTTTTTATGGTCTCCAGACGGCCACTCCTTGTCTAGGAACCGTGCACTGCATTTAAGCAGCAATAAAATTGAGAGGGGAAATGGCAAAGGGTTAATCATTCCTGCAAAATGAACCTCTTTTCACCAGGAAAATACTAGCTTTCCCAAAGACCCGCACAGTAGACTTCCACTTTCATCTCATTGGACAAGAAAGGTCATAAGCCTCTTTAGCTACAGAGAGCACAGGAAGATGTTTCTAACTGGACACATTTCTACATATGACGTGGAAGAAGGGAGAATGGGTAAATGAGGGTTGGGAAGCAGTGAGTTGTATCTGCTGTGCTCTACTGAAGAGCATGATGTCCCCAGCTTGCTTTAGTACGTTGACCTTTCTGTTCCTTGATTATGGCCAAGCTGTTTTCGACCCGAGATTCTGCACTGACCGTAGTCCTCTCTTCCTGGAATGCTCTTTCCTCAGTTTATCCAGTGACTGGCAACTTCATGTAGTTAGGTATCTCTCAAATGTGACCTCCTCAGAAAAGCCTTCTCTGACACCCCTCCCCTATAATCTAGTTACCTCTGCTTCAATTATTCTTTCCACACAAAGTTGTTCACAACTGTAATCCTGGTATCTAAGGCAGTGCTTGGTAAATAGTGAGTAATCAGTAAATATTTGAATAATGAAATAAGTGGGAAAAAGGGGAAGCAAGTGGAATCCTTAGTTGATCTTTATTTTTAACATAGCTATCAATTCCATTGATCACACAGACCACTTTCCTATTTAAAAATACAGTAGACTCTCTGTTAACTGGAACTCAAGCAACCAGCAGTCTCAAGCAACCAGAAAAAAAAACAAAACTCAAAGAAATAATACTAAATTTATCTGGCATGCATACTGGTTAGCTGAGAGTCTACTGTATTTATTTTTCAGAATCTTTTTCTTGCCTCACCAACTATTTATTACAAGATGCCCTTAAAGTTGGTATGTAGTTTCTAAACAAAAAATAAAAAACAAAAGTCCTCACTTAAGTTCTGATGACACCCATTTAATTTGGGATATGGGTAAATGGGGTAGTTGTATAACACAGTAAATATCTGAGATGGCATTTCGGTTCTGCCCAGGAGTGGACTGTAGCACACAGTCACCAGGTCAGGTCTAGCAGATCTAGGAGTACAGTCCCTGAGGAGGAAGCCAGGAGACCCGCTGTCTGAACCAGTCCTGATGCAGTCCTAGTGCCATGGAGTTGTTTTTGTTTGCATAGCTGTGTAAGTCTTTAAACAAAGTCCTCTGCAACCTCCCTTAATTAGGAACTGTGGAGTTAAAAGACTAGGGAGAGCTCAAAGAACTTCATATGAGCACTCCTTTCTGTTTTTCCCATTCTTTGATCGGATGTTTTTGTGACTCACTGCCTTAACTCTTTTTCTTCCTAAGATTAATTTGTCATAGACTTTAAAATGAGATGATTCTTTTAAACAGAACCCACCTAATACATTTCTAATTTAAGTGAAGATTGATGGCTGTCAACAACCTTGAGAGCAAAATTTATCTGAGGGGAGGAAGCCATGCCCAGATATTTTTAAAAAAGCAATGGGGAAGCCGGGATGGCTCAGTGGGTTAAGCGCTCACTTTGCAGTGCCGGGGACTGGGGATTGAACCCCAGCCCCGGCCCGTGCAGAACCATATGCTGAACTGGGAACTCCCCCAGTTTAGTTCTCTCTGTCTCTGTATCTCTCTCTCTCTCTCTCTCTGTCAAAAATAAAAATATATTAAAACAAAACAAACGAAAAAAAGCAAGCACATTTTAATTATAGTACGTAGTTCACTACTCAAAAGGTAAAGCTGGGGGATGCCGAAATAGATCAATGGTTGAGCACTTCTCTCGTAATCGGGAGATCTGGGGTTAGATTCCCAGACCTGGCCTGTGCAAACTCATGTGCTGAACTGGCACAACTAGTAACTACCAGGATGATTCTGAGGCGAAGGTCCTCGCATCCCATGCAAGAGGCCCCCTGTTCAGTTTTGGCCTCTCCGCCTCCCCCCAGCCCCCCGCCCCTTAATAAAATAAACCTTCAAAAAACAAAAAGACAAAGTTGGACACTAGTTAAAGCCCTAAAGATATATTTTATTCAGTGATACTGACACTACTGCATGAACTGAATTCAATTTCCCTGAAATAGAAGGTTGAAGACTTTAAAGGGTGGAGTGCACAAAAGGAAAGGCACTGAGGGGTATTAAAGGGGTGGGTGGGTGATCTATGTGACCAGGCCATCTGAGTTTCTCAATTGGCACTTATGAGAAGAGAAACACACTTCTATGTTCAGGGCAGGAGGCAGTAGTGCAAGTTGAAGAAAGTAGCCCAGTCAGGCCCTTATCCTTTCACAGGGACTGGGAGATAGCTCAGAGAAATTGCTAAGTGAGCACTTGCATTTCAAAGATAGGCGCTGTCAGGTCGTTGAGGAAGCAGTTCAGAATGGCAGATAGACATCACAAAGGGCAAAGAAAGGATATATGATTGCAAGCTTTCTAAAGAAACTGCTCTAAGGAGAGGGGTCCTGGGCCTATCTGCCTATAACCAGATGTTTCCTATAATAAACAATAGTCTGATGGCAGTGCTGAGCTTTTCTTTTTTTTTTTTTAAAGATTTATTTTATTGATTTTTGACAGAGAGAAACAGAGACAGAGACAGAGAGAAGGGGGAGGGCCCAGAGCAGCCTCCATAGTCGACATTAGTTTTCCATATGTTTCACTCCACAGGTGGGCATGGGGCTGCACCGGCAAGAACTGAACTGGGGGAGCCTCACTGCATTCGGGAAGCACACCCCAGTTCAGCATGTGGGTCCGCATGGGCCGGGTCGGGATTCGATCCTCGGTCCCAGGGCTTCAAAGCCAGCGCTTAACCCACTGAGTCATCCCAGCTTTCCCAATGCTGAGCTTTTCAAGGCAGGCATTTTAAGGTTGGAGGTATGTGTGTTGGGGGTGAGGTGGGGAGGAAGAGGGCCTGGGATTATTTTAGGGACTAGGCCATAAATTGCTAGAAACCGTAGTAGAGTTTGGTCAAGCCACCTCGTGCAGAGGTTTAGATGCAGTCCTTATGTGACAAGTTCCACAGTCTTCTGAATTGTACTCCTTAAAGTTTGATTGTTCATCTGGCTTTTTAAAATGGTCAAAGTTTTATGTCTGTGTTTATATCACATCACTGTAACAGTGCATTACGTACGGAAGTTAAATATTTGCCACATTAATAAGATAATAAATATAAAAGATAATCCAGAGTTGGGACAATCAGGATTTACAACTTTCAGAGTGGAGGTTGGCTAATTTTTGCCTAGAGCCTAGAGTTCTTCTTGGGTGTTGTTGCCCTCTGTTCCTGGCTGTGTGCTTATTTCACAGCTGGTTTTTCAGGGACACACCCACAAAGCCTTTGTGAAATTTAGTAACTACAGCGACAACCTGGTAAAAAAAAAAAAAAAAAAAAGGAAGGGAAAACCTCAGCTCCTTTGAGTTTGTTTTTCGTGCACCTCCTTTTCCCCGTAACCACTTACTCAGCTGACTAACACGCGCGTGATTCACTGTATCAGCTGCCAGTAATCCCTTCGAGCCTAAAAAATACGGCAACAAACATCTTTTAACCCCTTTTCTTTCTCCTTCCCCCTCATATTTCCTTGTCTTTTTTCACTTGTTCCTTTTTCTTGCGCTTTCGCCCCAAGGTCGCCTGCGCAGTCTCAGAGGTGGAAGAAAACAGGACCCACCAAACCCGTATATACGGTATACAGTCTTTGCTTTGCGGCGCGGCCGTAAAGCGCTGTCACGCACCGAGGACGTCAGGCAAGGGACCCGGGTCGGTGGTCCGCGGCAACTGGGGCTGGGAGCCTTGGCGTCCCTTGGTGATCTGGGTGCCTTCATCGTACGGAGAGAAGAACTGGATTGTTTTAGGAGGGCTCCTGGTCCCTTGTGTTGATGAGATAGACCTAGTTAGCTACTCCCTCTTGGGAACGGGAGGGCAGCCAGGTCCTAGTGCCCGCCATACACCTGGGGCCGGGGCCGGGGCCGGGGCTGTGGCTGGGGTCGGTACCGGGGCTGTGGGGCAGGCGGAGGCTGTGGCTTGTTAAGAGCTACCCGCATGAAGCCACCCGCAGGTAGCTGATGGCCAGATGCATCCTGGGAAAGACTTTAGCCACGGTGTCCCTCTCTGTGGTCTTGGCCTCTGTGACTGTGAAGTCCTCGGGCTGTCGCAGCATCCCGGAGTGCAGGTATTCCCCTAGTGCTGGCGTGTTTTCCCAAGACCCTAGGGTGCGGTGGGAACAGCTTCTGGTCCTGCGGGTTCTGTAGTATTTGCTTGTCCTGGATTTGTATAGTTATATACGTACACATTTTCAAAAAGGCCCAAGGTGTTTTGTCTGGCTTTTAAGGAAAACTACTCTTGATCTCTGATTGAAATTTGCCAACTTCGGTGTGTCACCGATTTTATTGTCCCCAGAGAGTTTAAATAGCCCTTGGATAGGGCGTGTTGTGGTGGTGTCCTGTGCCGTTCTTTGTTTTTTTTTCCTGGTTAATACTCAAAACATGATTAAAGTTAATACATGCACAAGTTTATAGATGGGGACAGTATAAATGGTGTAAAATGAAAAGTGCAAGTTGTCATTCCTTCTCTCAACCAGACCTGATAAAAGATTTTCTGCGTTAATTGAGATGATCATGTGTTTTATTTTTCTTCATTCTGTTTAAGTGACGTGTTACATTGATTGATTTTTGTATGTTAAACAATCCTTAGTCTAGGGAAAAAAAAAATTCCATTTAGTCATAGTGCATAATTCGTTTAATGTATTGTTGAATTCTGTTTGCTACTATTTTGTTGAGGATTTTTGCATCGATATTCACCAGGGATATTGGTCTGTTTTCTGGCAGTGTCTTTGTCTAGTTTTGGTATCAGGGTATTAATACTGGCCTCATAGAAAGAATTTGAAAGTATTACCTCCTGTTCAATATTTGGGAAGAGTTTGATGAAGTTTGGTGTTAATTCTTTCAATTTACCAGTGAAACCATCTGGTTCTAAGCTTTTCTTTGTTGGAAATAAATAAATAAAGTTTCTGTATCACCTTTTAAATTGATTTATATAGCTCCATTCACATTTCACCACTTGTCCTGCAATTTTTTTTTCTCCTTTATGATTTAGGAACCAATATAGGATCATTGATTGCATTTAGTTTCCATGTCTCTTTAGTGTATATCTATCTGCAAGAGTTCTTCTGATAATCATTCATGACATTACCAATTTAAAGAGTACAGACCTTTATTCTGTAAAATGCCCTTTAACCTGGGGCTGCTCTGTAGTTCCTTATGCCTATTCTTTGGTCAAATATTCTTGTAAGGAATACCACAGAAATGATTGATATGTACTTCTCAGTGTATAATATCAGGAGGCACGTGATGTTGACTTATTATTATTTTTTTAATTATTACATTTATTTATTATCCTATCAAGTTAGTGTTTGACCCATCAACTATTAGTCTCAAAAAGGGAAAATTGGTATTGTGAGAGCAGGGGAAGGGAGCTGTCATCAGTTTACCGTGTTCTCAGAATTCCCTTTTCCACTTTAGATATCTGAATTTAGGGTCATTAGGAATTTTAATCTTTATTGTAAAAATGGTGAGAAGCTGTTTAAGCTTTTAGGCAGGAATGATGTAAAGTTTTTGTGTATGCTCTGGGGTAAGGGTTAAGGTTCATTTTTTTTTTTTTGTATGTTACCTAGTTATCTTAGCTTTATGCCTCTTAATTTTGCTTTAAACTTTACTCTAAAGTTTATAATTTGTGTATTTACCACAGTCTGACTTTAAGTAATGTTATATTACTTCATGTACAATGTAAGAAACTTCTAACGGTATATTTCTATTTTCCACTTACTTGTCCTTTGTGCTATTTTTGCCATAAATTTTACTCATGTATATTAGAATATAGAGTGTTCTTAACGATGTATTTCTTCATGTAGACTTGAACAGTCTTCTTTTACATTTGTTTTTATGGTTGAATTTCCATAACAAAGTTTTCTTCCCCAACTTTTGTGCTAATAAAAGTAAACTTCTGTCCCCTTTTCTCAATGAAAGTAAGTCAATGTAGGTTTCAATTAATAAGCTTTAGCAATATTTTCAAAATTTCCATATTTGAAAATCTTTCACAGATGTTGGATTTTTATATTAATATGCATCAAATTTTGAATTTTCTGATTTTTAAGTCTGAAATTGAAAAGTGTGTTTTGAGCTCTTTAAATTAAGCTCTTTAATATTAATATTTTTGTATTAATGTAAAACACTTTTTATTTTTCCCTTCCAGAAATTCATTTTCATCCTGTAGAGTTCATCTTTACTCCAGCATCATGTCTGGTTCTAGTGGTACCAAAGAGAACTCCCACAAAAAAGCACGTACATCCCCTTACCCAGGTTCAAAAGTTCATCGCAGCCAGGTTCCTAATGAGAAAGTAGGTTGGCTTGTTGAGTGGCAAGACTACGATCCTGTGGAATACACTGCAATCTCTGTCTTGGCTGGACCTAGGTGGGCAGATCCTCAGATCAGGTGAGCAAATTAACTGGCATCAGCTGGGTGTAAGACTTTTAGAGAAGGTAATGGTTGTATTGAAAATTGTCATTTTGAAAGCTGAAAGAAAATTTTTATCTAATGCTTGACTTTGTTATAATTCAGTTTCCATAATGGCTTGAATTCTTGCCAAAGCTAGATAGTCCACATTTGTTTATTCTTTTGGGGGCTTTATGATGATCATTCCAAATAGGTAAATCTATTTTGCTATGCAGTTTTTTGTTTTATGAAATGACAACTGGTGGTATTTGATTTCATTTGTTCTGCCTGGGTTATCAATAGAACATCTTTTTGTGGTTATTTTCATACGTAGCTAGAATTATATTTGAAGTAGTGAAAATATATTTTAGAAATTTTTTCCAGATTTCTGAGAACAGAATGAATATAAAATTAGACCAGTGTAACAAAATGGAAAAGGGATAGATAAAGGATAGAGAAAGAAGAAAATAAAAACTCCAGCAAAAAAATGCTTTGCCGAAACTTATTGAAGTGCTACATTGATACATATTTTATGTTTATATTTCTTTTATTAAATACAATGGTAGAATTTTTACTCTTTGTTGTTTTTGTTTTTTTTACAATGTTAGAATTTTTTAAAATGTACTAACTATGAGCTAGGCACTGTACTAAATGTCTTATAAGCATTATTTTATTTTATTATAACTATTCTGGAAGGCAAACAAGGTTGTTATTTCTACTTTATAGAAAAAGAAAACACACAAAAAAAGGAAGCATAGAAAGTTTATCCTTTGCATATGGTCACAGAGCTAGTAGCTGGTATAGCTGGGACTTGAACTCTGTCTGGCTCCAGAATTTATGTTCTTTTTTTAAAAGATTTATTTTTATTGTTTTTGACAGAAAGAGAGACAGAGAGAAGAGGGAGGGCCCAGAACATTCTCCATGGTTGCACATCATTGGTTTTTCCACATAGTTTCATTCCACAGGTGGGCGTGAGGCTGCACAGCGCAGGAACTGGGCTGGGGTCTCACCCCGGTGAGAACCAAACTGGGGGCACTCCCCAGTTCAGCATATGGGTCTGCACAGGCCGGGGCCAGGATTCAATCCTCGGTCCCTGGGGCTGCAAAGTGAGCGCTTAGCCCACTGAGCCATCCCGGCTTCCCCAAGAATTTATGTTCTTAACTACTGTAGTGAACTGCTTAGTCTTAGGACAGTTTTATAAATTTGATTTAATGGGTTAATTTATTGTAAATAGTCCTCTTAAGGCAATATTTAGTTAAGTAAAAAATTTTGGTAGCTGGATGGATCCAGTTAATTCATTAGGGTGTTGAACTTTACCATGGTCTTACTGCTGTCTCTTGATTTTGACCCACAGTTTCCTTATTTTATCCAAATGTGTTTCTGTATTTTGTGATAGTACTTGGATTATTAATTAATCATGAAGCTAACCTATGGAGAAATTATGTACATATTTGTATACATGTACATACATTATATATACTACATATTATATACAACTAAAATTAATGACATTGGCAGGGGTGCTATATGGTGTATACAGAAGAAGATTGAATAAGTTTTATTATTTTTCATTCAGTTTTTAAGTTGAATATATATCACCACATAAATCAAGCTTTGTCACTAATATTAATGTTTTAATTATAATTAGGTTCATACATTTTATTATTATTTTTAAAAGATTTATTTTATTTTTTGAGAGAAGATGAGCAAAGAAGAGAAGGAAGTAGGGCCCAGATCAGTCTCCATAGTTGCACATTGTTAGTTATGACGTAGTTTCATTCCACACAGGTGGATGTGAGGCCGCGTGGGGCAGAAACCCAATTGGGGGCCTCTGCATGGGAGGCGAGAACCTTTGCTGCTGAGGCATCCTGGCATTACCAGTTGCACCGTAGTTCAGCATATGGGTTTGTACAGGCCGGGATTGGGAATTGAACCCTGGACCTTGTGATTGTGAGGCAAGTCTCAACGGCTGAGCTATCCTGGCATTTCCCTTATACATTTTATTTTAATAGTGAATTTCTAGAGTCCCAAGAGCATTTTAATTCTGGTTTTAGATTTCATGATTTTTACCATTGAATTATTCTTATTTGTGTGTTAGATAGAAGATTGGTTAGAAGTCTTGAGAGAATGTGTATGGATCATTCAAATTGGAAATTATTCTCAAAAGAGAGCACAGATATTTCTATGCTAACTTATTAGAATTAAAGCAAGAAAAATAAGCCTCTGCTGGGTTTCTGCCCTGGGTGGCCCTCCTCCTACCTCTGCGGAATGAAACTATGTGAAAAGCTGATGACGTACCTCTATGGAGACTGCTCTGGGCCCTCCCCCTTCTTTCTCTCTCTGTCAAAAACAATAAAATAGGGGAAACCAGGATGGTTCAATGGCTTAAGGCAGGGGTTCCCAACCTTTTTATACCCTAGGGCGCATTCTAAAATATCGGTAGGGCGGCGGGCACCAGCTATTTCTAAGGATATTTATTATTGAACAAGAATAAAAAATAATAAAAATAATTTAAAAATAATAAATTTATTGTACAAATTATATACACACAAAGAAACATATACAAAACGTAATACAAAGTAAATAAAAAGCACACGTATAATAAAATCATTTAAAAAAACATAAAAGAAAACATAAAAAAACCAATCTCTCAGTATGATCTTTGGCATTGCATTTCATTGGCCAGTGCCTTGTAATTAGAGTCTGACGACAACCCTGTTAGCAAACAATTATTAAGATGCTCATTGGTAAGTCGAGATCTATATCGTGATTTTATTAAATTCATGTTTGAAAACAAAGATTCGCATAAATACGTTGACCCGAAAAACAATTTGATTGTATATGCCGCTTTTTAAAAAAATGGGAACCTTTCTTTGTCGACTATGTTCCATAAGTCCTCTGATATTAAGGATTTTAGCAGAATATCGTTCTTTTTTTTTTTTAAATATATTTTTATTTATTTATTTATTTTGACAGAGGAGAGAGAGAGAGAGAGAGAGAGATACAGAGAGAACTGAACTAGGGGAGCTCCCAGTTCAGCATATGGTTCTGCACGGGCCGGGGCCGGGATTCGATCCTCGGTCCCCCGTGCTGCAAAGTGAGCGCCTAACCCACTGAGCCATCATCCCGGCTTCCCCAGAATATCGTTCTTAAGTTTCAAAATTTCTAACTCTAGTTCTTCTGCTTTCCCCTGAACAAGGTCTGCAATACATGCGGCTAGTTCTATTACATTTATTTGGCAAGTAAAAGGATTGATACAGAAGGAGACAAATGGCTCGATATTTGTAAACTGCAGAAATCTCTCTTCAAACTGTTTTTGAAGCACTTGCAGGGTCTCAATAAATAATGACACGTTTAATTCATTGTTACCTAGCATTTTCCTCATATATGGGAAGTGCACGAGAGACTTGATATGCAGATGTGATATCAACAAAGTCCATTTCGCTTTCAATGCGTTTACAGAGCTTATC
>PVKE010017027.1:0-31263 GCA_004027555.1 Craseonycteris thonglongyai
AACTTTTTACCTTCACAAGAGCATATGCCCCCATAGGAAAGACGGCTGGCTTCATATCTCTGAATCCCCTTGATACCTGACAAATTCATGCATACATTGTTATCATGGATCTTCTTATATTATATTAATTGTATTATATTAACAATGATAATATTTAACATTATGTTATATTATAAAGCACATATTATATGTAAATACATACACAATATTAGCTATGCATTCATATATTTAGAAGGGCGGAGGGGGAAGATATGAAGAGGGACAGAGGGAATTAAGTAAACAGGCAAGGAGATTGCCTCCTCCTGTTACCCACTCTCTTTCCCACTCCCTGGAGATACGGTATCTCCTCGTTCTAGGAGTTAAATAAATTGTCAATTCAATCTTGTGCAGTAATGTGGTTTGTCACAAGTGATTTGACTGCATACTCTACTATGGTAATCGCTATTCATTGCTTTTTAGGAGTTATTATACAAAAAGCTTTGCTGTTCTCACCCCTAAGAGGAATGTATGACTGTCATGAATCCCTCAGGAACAGGAACAAACTCTTACAAAATTCACCATTCTAAAGGGGGGGGGGGGAACTCCTCTCTAATGATCAAGGAAATGGCAATTAAAACAATATGAAATATAATTCCTCTCAATTTAGCAAAACTTTTAAATGAATGAGAATATTCATGAACATGGTTAGGTTATTCCAATGCATATGAATCAAGCACGTATTAAGGTTCTTAAAAGTGTTCATACCCCTGGACAATAATTAACATTTCTACAGACTTATCCAAAGGAAGAAATCTGAAATGTGGATGAGTATTAAATATAAGAGTGTTTATTTCATTATTATTTACCATAGGGAAAAAGTAGAAATAATAGAAATGTTCAACATGAAGGTTTTGATTAAGCAAACTACAATGTGTCCAGTCAGTGGAGTATTATTATGCAGGCCCTACAATGAATATTGATGGAAGAGTTTTTAATGGCATTAAAAATATATGCCTGTGTGTGTTGTTTATACCTAACTACTTTAGCACATTTTTTCTTAAGAACAAAGGCTTTTTTACATAACAATAATAACATCAGGAAATTCATAATGATATATCATGATTTAACCCATACACATAAACATTTAACCATTGCTCTGGTACTGTCCTGATCCATGGCCTGGTAGGAACAGGGCCACACAGCGGGAGATGTGCAGCTGGTGAGTAGTAAGTAAAGCTTCATCTGTACTGCCAGATGCTCCCCATTGCTTGCATTACCTCCTGAGCCCCACCTCTTGTCAGAATAGCTGTGGCATTGGATTCTCACAGGAGCAAAACCCCTATTGTGAACTACATGTGGGAGGGGTCTAGGCTGAACATTCCTTATGAAAATCTAATGCCTGTTGATCTGAGGTGGAGCTGAGGTGGTGATGCTAGTACTGGGGAGTGGCTGGAAATACAGATTAACATTAGCAGACAGGTTTGACAGCACAGAGACCATAATAAATCAATTGCTTGCAGATTCATATCAAAACCCTATCTGTGAGTGGCAAGTGACAATTGAGCTGCATCTGGTAGCAGACTTTATAGTGGCAAGAGAGTTGTACACTTATTTCATTATATAATACAACGTATAATAATAATAGTAATTATAGAAATGAAGTGCACAATAAATGTAATGTGCTTGAATTATCCCCAAACCATCCCCCCATCCTGCTCTGTGGAAAAATTGTCTTTCATGAAACCAGAGCCTGCTACCGTAAAGGTTGAGGACTACTGCTTTATAGCAAACAGGAAAAAAATGTTTCTTCTGGTCAAGGATACAATCTAGGATCACAGGTTACATTTAGTTGTCATGTCTCTTTAGTCTCCTTTAGTCTGAAATTGTTTCTTATTCTTCTCTTGTGTTTTATGATTTTTATACTTTTGAATAGTACAGGTCAGTTATTTTGTAGAATGTTCCTCACTTTGGATTTGTCTGATGTTTCCTCATGATTAGATTTTGGTTATGCATTTTTGTTAGAAATATAACAGAACTATAGTGTGTCCTTATCAAATCAGGAGGCATATGATGTCTCCTTGTCACATTACTGGTGATGTTAACTTTGATCACTTGATTAAGATGGTGACTAGTCAGGTTTCTCCACTGTAAAGTTACTGCTTTTCCCTTTATAATTAATAAGCATCGTGTGGGGAGATACTTAGAGACTATGCAAATATTCTATTTCCTGCTAAATTTTTACACAATAGTTTCAGCATCTGTTGATGATAATTGTTTGAAACATTTATTACTATGGTGATTGCCAAATGGCAATTTTCTGATTCTATCTATCCTACCTCATGTACTAGTTGTAATTCTACTCTAAGGAAGAACGCTCATCCCCCATTTATTTATTTATTTTTATATTACTGTGGATTCTTATTTTATTTATTTTTATTCTATGAGTTATTTATTATATCATTATTTATTTTCATGCTCAAATTGTCTCACATTTGGCCAACGGAGCTCTTTCAAGTGCTGTATTCTTTTGATATAACTCGATTGTATTTTCTGGCACTTCTACACTATCAGAAGCAACAAGATGTTCCAGGCTTATCTTGTACTGTTCATGCCTTAATCCTACAATCAAACAGTTCCCCAAAGAAGCCTTGGGTGTCTTTAATGGATAACAATATTTAGGAACCAAGATTTGGGCAATAAGTATACTCTTTTCTATGAAAATGTCATTGCCTCTAGGCCCTGTCAGAAGACACAGCTTGGAAACACACACACACATACACACACACACTTAAACTCATACTTGCATATCTAAAAATATGTTTCTAACACAATATTAAGTAGAAAAGATACAGACATATATATGTGTATGTATATATATATGGTGAACTGAGTCCACTTGCAACCTTAGAAAAGATAGAGGGACAATCTATGTTCAAACAAATAGGGGCTTTCTTTATGGTCCAAAAGTGTGAGGAATCTCTGTGAGACTGAAAGCATACAGGAGTGGATTAGAGAGGAAAGCAGCAACAGCAGTAGCTGAAGTAAAACTCCCAAGATGAGGGAGCAACACCAAGATGTTCCATGTCTAGAGGTGATGGAAGAAAGTTGGAAACAAAAAAGGGACCCGGGAAATTGATAAGGGAATTAATTGGGAGGCTATAGCAGGAGCATCCAGGCCTATTGGCCTTGAATTTCTCTAGGTACCCTGTGTGTAAGAGCTTTGGGGGTAAGCACTTGGGTTAATGAAAAAGGGCCATGCACTGCGTGGTTGTCAATGTCTATAAGGAATGAAAAACATCCAAGCCTCGAAGACCAGCTGCTGAGGTTTCCACCCAACAGCAGGTCCTGTCCATCAAACTAGTATGGAGTATAAATTTCAGCAGCTGTTTTGCCCCTCCCTATATGCAAACTGCTCAACCAGAGGCAGCCATCAGCCTAACAAGACACTACAGCTGCAAAAATGCACATATGGTCAAGAATTACCAAATATTTGAGGTGTGCAATATTATAAAAAAAGAAATCATAGATCCAACGAACAGAGAAATAAATGCACATCGGAAGAGAGTTAATAGGGTAACCAGAACTAGACTTAAAAATGAATGTAATTATAAACCCTTAGAGAGATAAAGAAGAATATTTTATTCATGAAACAGAATAGCTGGTTGTAAAAAGAAACAATTAGAGATTTTGTAATAAAACATATAATTATTAAAATTAAAAAAACACATGGGCTAATAGCAAAATGAACATAGTTAAAGAGTGAATCAAAGAACTGGAAGATAAGGTATAGGAATTCTTTTAGAATGCAACACAAAATAATAGAGATGGATGGCAGAAAGAAAATTTAAAGATATGGGGAACAGATTCAGAAGTGTCAATAACTATCTAATAAGAGTACCAGGGGAAGCCAGGATGGCTCAGTGGGTTAAGCGCTCGCTTTGCAGCCCGGGGGACTGAGGATCAAATCCTGGCCCCAGCCCAAGTGGACCCATATGCTGAACTGGGGAGTGCCCCCAGTTCGGTTCTCACTGGGGTGAGACCCCGGTCCAGTTCCTGCCCTGCACAGCCCTGCATCCACCTGTGGAATGAAACTATGTGGAAAAACTAATGATGTGCAACTATGGAGTCTGCTCTGGGCCCTCCCCCTTCTTTCTGTCTCTGTATATCTCTGTATCTCTCTTTCTCTCTCTCTCTCTCTCTCTCTCTCTCTCTCTCTCTCTGTCAAAAACAATAAAAATAATTCTTTAAAAGAATAAAGAAGAAAAATCTGAATTAAATGCTCATAGGAAAAAAATCAGATTTACCTACTGCAAAAAAAATTGACATCAAATTTCTTTTTGGCAATATCAGTTCAATATCTTCAAAATGTTACACAAATGGACTTTTAAATTATTTAATAGCCAAATTATTATTAATATTTAAATGTGAGGATGAAATAGAGGCATTTTCAGACATATGAGGTCTGACAGTTAAGTTCATGAACTCATCCTAAAAAAAGTGCTATATACCTCATTGCTGAATATCACAAGGTCATCTCCAAAGTACTCCCCTCGGGAAGCTATGGACCAATGCCATCACCTAGTCCACCGTTCAAAGCAATTTTGAAACTCTTTTTCTGGAATGGCCATCAGAGCTGTTGATAGTTTAAGAGGCCTCTGGGACAACATCAAGCATACCAACATTTGCATCACTGAGGTACCAGAAGGAGAAAGAAGGACAGCAAGGAATTGAAAACTGACTTGAATAAATCATGATGAAAAGTAAGGACCTACAACTAACATTACTCTACCCAGCAACACTATCATTTAGAATTGAGGAAAAGATAAAGAGCTTCCCAGGCAAGAAAAAGCTGAAGGAGTTCATCATTACCAAACCACTAATGTAAAAAATGTTAAAGGAACTTCTTTAAGGAGAAGAAAAAATAGGGGATTCCGGGATAGCTCAGCAATTGAGTGCTTGCCTCACAATTGCGAGGTCTGGGGTTCAATTCCAGACCCCAGCCCATGCAACCCCATTTACTGAACTGCAGCACAACTGGTAACTTCTGGGATGGTTCAGCAGCAAAGGTTCTTTTAAAGATTTATTTTTATTGTTTTTGACAGAGACAGAGAGAGACAGAGACAGAGAGAAGGGGGAGGGCCCAGAACAGTGCCTATAGTTGCACATCATCGACTTCTCCACATAGTTTCATTCCACAGGTGGGCACAGGGCTATACAGGTCAGGAACTGGGCCGGGGTCTTACCCCAGTGAGAACCGAACTAGGGACACTCCCCAGTTCAGCATATGGGTCCACATGGGCCAGGGCTGGGATTTGATCCTCAGTCCCTGGGGCTGCAAAGTGAGTGCTTAACCCACTGAGCCATCCCGGCTTCCCCAAAGGTTCTTGTCTCCCATGAGGGAGGCCCTTGGTTTGGTTCTCATCCTATGCAGTCCCACATCTACCTGTGTGGTATGAAACTATGTCACAAGTAATGATGTACAACTATGTAAACTGCTCTGGGCCCTCTGCTCGCCCCCCCCCCCACACACACACACATCGTCTCTCAAACAATAAAATAAATCTTTTTAAAAAAAGAAGAAAAAATAATAAAAAATATGAATAATAAAATAGCAATAACTATATACCTATCAATAGTTACTTTAAATATAAATGATTAAATGCTCCAAAAAACATGGAGGAGAGGGCTGAATGCTCAAAAAAAACAGGGGGTAGCTGAATGAATAAGAAAACAAGACCCTTAGATAGGCTGCTTATAAGAAACTCACTTCAGATTAAAAGACACATATAGACTAAAAGTAAAGAGATAGAAAAAGAGATTTCATAAAAATGGGGGGAAAAAAAAAGCTGGGGTAGCAATACTTATGCCAGATAAAGTAGACTTTAAAACCAAGGCTAATAATAAGGAACATAGAGGGACCCAGTAATCCACTTATGAGTATTTAGCTAAAGAAACCAAAAACACTACTTTGAATGGGCTTGCACGTCCATGTGCTCATTGCAGCATTATTTACAATAGCCAAGATATGGACTCAACCTGAGTGTCCCTCAACAGACAGATGGATAAAGAGGTGGTACATATACAATGGAATATTACTCAGCCATAAAAAAGAATGAAATCTTGCCATCTACAATAACATGGATGGACTTAGATGGTGTTGTGGTGAGTAGAGTAAGTCAGACACACAGAGGAAGCAAATGCCCTGTGATTTCACTTATATGTGGAATCTAAAGAACAAAATAAACCAACAAGCAAAACAGAAAAAAACTCATAGATATAGAGAATATTTTGAGGGTTGCCAAATGGGAGGGATTGGAGGATTGGGGAAAAGGGGAAAGGCATTAGGTAAAAAATATTGGTAGTTACAAAAAAGTATGGGGATGTAAAGTACAGCATAAGAAATACAGTCAATAATATTGTAATAACTATGTATGGTGTCAGATGGATACTAGATTTCTTGGGGTGATCATTTTGTAAGTTATATAAATATATAATTACTATGTTCTTCACCTGAAACTAATATAATATTGTATGCCAACTGTAATTGAAAAAATTTTTAAAAAAAGCCCTTGGGGAGGACAGTTCCTGGCCTCTTGCTATTGTAGTTTTCGGTGATTGCAGACAATGCTTGATACTCCTTGGCTTGTGGGTGCATCATGACCCCATTTGTTACTGTGCTCTATTTGTTGCCTTTGTTCTTTGTTCCTATTTGTGTCTCCCACTCTTTTCTTTTTTTAGATTTATTTTTATTGTTTTGACAGAGAGAGAGAGACAGAGAGAAGGGGGAGGGCCCAGAGCAGTCTCCATAGTTGTACATCATCAGTTTTCAACATAGTTTCATTCCACAGGTGGGCAGGGGGCTGTACCTGGTGGGAACCAGGCAGGGGTCCTCTTGCATGGGAGGCGCACCCCATGAGCCGGGGGCCTCTCACATGACAGGCACGCCCTGGGCAGGAGCTGAACTGAACTGGGGTGAGAAGCACAACCCAGGTTAGCATATGGGTCCACACAGGTAAGGGCCAGGACTCAATCTTTGGACCTCGGGGCTGCAATGAAAGCAGTACTAAGCCCACTGAGCCATCCCGGCTTCCCCGCTCACTCTTTTTTTGTCTTTTTGTTGTCGTTGTTTGTTTTAATTTAGCATTTCATTACATTTTTCTCCTTTCTTTTTTTAGTGGTTTCCCTAGAGTTTACAAAATGCATTTACAACGAATCCAAGTCCACTTTCAAATAACACTATAGCACTTCACAGGTAGTATGAGTACCTTATCATAACAAAATAATCTTAATTCCTTCATTTTGTCCCATGTATCATTGCTGTCATTAATTTCATTTATATATAAGCATACATAAGAATATATAAGGGCTGTCCAGAAAATATCCAGTCATGTAATATGAAAAATAGAGGTATTTATGGCTGAATTTTTTTCCAGCCAGCACCTGTATATACACACGTAAGATACATACATAAATATACACAATCAAATGCATCATTGTTATTGTTATTTTGAGCAAACTATTACCTGTAAGATCAGACAGATCTACTGACAGCAAATATTTGTTTATCTGAGTAAGTCTTTATTTCTCTTTTGTTTTTGTTTTTTTGTTTTTGTTTTGTTTTGTTTTTGAACTGAACTGGAGGCCTCACCGCATTCGGGAAGCACACCCCAGTTCAGCATATGGGTCAGCACAGGCCGGGGCTGGGATTTGATCCTCGGTCCCCAGAGCTTCAAAGCAAGCACTTAACCCACTGAGCCATCCCGGCTTTCCCATCTCTTTTGTTTTTGAAGGATAATTTTGCAAGATACAGAGTTCTAAGTTACTGGGTTGTTTTTTTCTCTGTTGGTACTTGGAATATTTTACTTTACTCTCTTTTTGTTTGCATGCTTTCTGAGGAGAAGTAGAACATAATTCTTATCTTTGTTCCTCTACAGGTAAGGTATTTTTTTCCTCTGGCTTCTTTCAAAAAAAATTTTTTTTATCTTTGATTTTCTGTAATTTGAAAATTATATGCTGAGTTGTAGGGGTGTTTTTTGGATTTTTTGTTTTGTTTTGTTTTGGTTTTGATAATATTTATTTTGCTTGATGTTGTCTGAGCTTCTGAACCCATTTCTGGATTTTCCGAATCTGTGGTTTGGTATCTGATATTAGTTTGGGGAAATTCTTAGACATTATGGTTTTGAATATTTCTTCTGTTCCTTTCTCTTTTTCTTCTTCTTCTGGTATTCCCATTATAAGCATGATCTACCTTATGTGGTTGTCTCCAAGTCCTTGGATACTCTGTTCTGGTTTTTTAGTTTTTATTCTTTTTGCTTTTTGGGTTTCAAGGATTCTACTGATACAAGCTCTAGCTCAGAGATTCTTTCCTCAGTTATGTCTAGTCTACTAATAAGCTCATCAAAGGTGTTCTATTCTGAGACACTGGTGTTCTTTTTATCTCTAGTATTTTTTTCTTAAGATTTGCATCTCTTTCCTTACATTGCCCATCTGTTCTTGCATGCATTTATCTACTAGTGTCCTTAACATATCAATCATATAGTTGTTCTAAATTTCCAGTTTGATATTTCTAATATCCCTGCCATTCCTTGTGCTAATACTTGCTTTGTCACTTCCAATTGTGCTTTTTTGGTATGCTTTGTAATTTTTTCCTGATAGCCAGACATAATACTGGGTAAACGGAACTGCTTTATTAATCATTAAACAAAATTTTTTTTTTTTTAATTACAACATAATCTACTCCGGACAAGGAAAAAAGTATAGAAAAAGACTAAAAGGAAATGTATAACAATGTCAAACAATGGTTGCTGCTGGGTGGTATGTTTGTAAGTGATTTTATTTTCCACTTTTTTGGGGTTTTTTTTCATTTTCTGTACTTTACACTTTTTTTTTTTTTCTGAAATGGCCATGTGTTACTTTATAATTAGCCATGAAAAATTAAAAGAAAAATAAAGGGCCTTTAAAAAACCCACTGTCAAATTTCATCTTGAAAGAACATTGTGCTTACTCACCTTTCCCCTAAGGGAGGCCCTGACATTTAGAAATGATATAAAAGAATCTGCAGTACCATTTAATCCTATTACCCCTCTGGACCTCTTATAAACCAGGAGATGATCCTTTGGCTTTTTAAAATAAATCTCCCAAGGTCATGGGGCTTGTCTGTAACAAAGTCCCAAGCCCGGGCTCCTCCCCCTACACCATCTGGCACCTGGGAATTTCATTAAAGACTGCATGAGCTGGCCAAAGAACCACATGTTCAAATTAGTCTTCCTTCTGGGGGAGTATTACTTTCTCTTAGGGTCACACCACTAACAAGCCACTGTCCCCTCTCTGGGCTCAGTTTCCTTGTCTGTAAAATGCGGGAGTTCTGTTGTCTCCACGGATCTGGCAATTCTAGGTTCCTAAGACAACCTGTGCCCCCCACCCCTTCTCTTCCCTGCTCCATCAGAGATTCTGCTTCTTTCTCCTGCCTCTGTTACAATCTTGGAAGGCCGGTTTACATTCTGGTTCAGCGGAAAACTGATTCGCTGGGTGTGCTTGAGCCAGTCAGTGGCCTTCTGGGGACTTCAGTTTTCCTATCTGTACAATGAGGGTTTGGGCCTAGACCTGAGGCTTTCACAGTCTAGGTGGTGCAGTCTTGGGGTGGGTGAATGGGCTGAGCAAACCCCTGGGTATCTGCTTTGCATATTGGGGTTTTGGGTAAGATTTCATTTGAAACAAGGATCTTTTGCTACAAATCTGCTTGAAAGCCACGGGGCTGCAGAACCTGGCAAGCCCGTTTCCAAGGCTGACATTCTATTTCTCCCCAGGTGCAAAACTGCGTACCAGAGAAAGAGAATGGGAAGCCTCCCTGGGCTCAAGACGCCCGCCAGCTTCCCCGACTAGTAGGGGTTGAGCTATTGGAGGAAGAAAATGCGGACATAGGTGCTACTAGCCGGTATTAAAATCTGAGATGCTCCGATCAACTCAGCCCACTCAGTCACTTCCCCCTCGTCCTTCCCTGTCACCTAGGCAACCGGGCAGGGCTCTGGGCCTGCGGTTCCTCCTTCCCCCTCCCTCCCCACCCACTCAAACTCCAGGCCACGTTCTCACCCCTCTGTCTCTGCCCACAGCTTCTCTGAGTTCCACCTTTAGGGCTGCCTTTTTTTGTGAACATGTAAACCACATTCCAAGCGGGGGTTGGGAGGGCTGGGGGAGGGGACGCTAACCTTTAACTAATCCTGGTTTGCATGCTGAATTTGCCTGTTTTCCTGGCAGGTATGTTGCAGGCACAGCGTCTGACTTGCCAGGGCAGCGTATACAAAGCTCTGGGAGCCCTGAGTTGGTGCTGGGGAGACCAGGGTCAGGGGAGTTGTGTGAGCAGAGGGTCTGGGTGCCCCCAGCAGTTCTCCGCTCCAAGCGGGAGGGCAGGAGTAAAGGGCCCTGGCGCTTGATTTACCTCCCCCTAGTTATCCCCCTGACCAGGCAGCCAGACCTGGGGGCCAGGATGGGGTGGAGTCCAGCTGCCCTCCTGAGCATGGTTAAGTGGGGGCAAGGGGGGGGTAGAGATTGGGGAGTCAGAAGGGATAGACAGGGGGCTTTATTGAAGGAATTCACTGGAATTTGTGTTTGCAAATTATACTGAACCCCCCCCCGCCCCCCCCCCCGCCCCCCCCCGGCCGGGTTCAAATACGGAAGCAAGCTGGAGCTCTGAACACCAAGGGAAAGTACTGAGCTTGGTGGAATCTCAGCCATCATGAGCAGCTGGACCTCGGGCAAATCCCAGCCACTCAGTTTCTTCAACAGTTAAATGGGAGGAGAAGGTGAGAAGGGAGCAGTGAACAGCAATTAGAGCTAAGAAACAAATTCAGCAAAGTTGTGGCTCCAGAACACCTTCCTTCCCCCACCCTCCACTCTTGTAATAAACCAAGCAGACTCATTGCAGAACTACTGGATTCCCTGCTCTCCTTACCCCGCCCTTCTCAGAAGTCACCTGATTCCAGCTCCTTCTGGCACCTTTGGCCCTACACAGACTCCCCATCCCCCCACCCCTCCGTGTAAAAGGCTAGCACCCATCCCCTGTACACAAACTTAGTCTCCTTAGGGGTCTGAAGTCATTGCCACTGCTTTGGTCAAGGGCTGCCTGTTTTCTGGAAGGAGGGTTCTGGGGATCTGAGTGGTTGAAAATGTGGGCAGTTGACCCACCTGGACTACCATTTGGAATTGCTTAATCCAGGATTAAGTGGGTGGGAGAAGTTACCTTCTAGTGCTTGGGACCTCAAGCCCCTACTCTCAGTGCACACTCACTGAGGTTCCTTGGTGGAATGTGGCCATTCCATGAAGCCAGGATATGGAAGGCCATAAGGAAGGGGAACTTGAGGGCTGGGGAAGGACTATTCATGCATTTCAAAGGGGGTTCTAATTGCCTATACACCATGACCAAAGATTCTTTAGCTCCTGAAGTTCCACCTTCTTCATCTGCAAAATGGTTCTCATAGTATCTTTCATAGGTGGTTGTGAGGATGAAATAAACTAACATGTGGAAATACCCTCACACAGCGCCTAAAGCAAAATAGGCATGACACAGATGGATCAGTTATCACAAACATCTTTGCAATGATATCACATTCATAATTGATAGCACATTTTATAATTTGGTTGAAAATTTAGTGAGAACACATCAAGTAAAATCACCCACATCCCAACTAGTCTTGAAAAGAAGGAACTATACAAAGACTGACTCACAAGATCCCCACATTCCACCTTCCAGATTAATAACTTGCTGTGTATCCCTTTTTAATTTTTTTCTTTAAGTTTAAATGGACCTAACCATTGATCATTCTTTATCTCTTCATGCTTTTTTAAAGTACAGAAATTGAGACATGCCATCTGTCTAATTTTTCAACTTGCTTTGTTCACTGAAAACAAGAATATAAACAATGTACAAGTATAGACATTTTACTAGGTATTATCTGTCTTTTTAGTTTTTTTCCTAAACTAAGGTCAATCATTACTTTTTTTTGTTTGCATTTTATCCTCTGTGAATTGGCTGTTTAAACCTTAACTTACTTTTCTGTTGGGCTTTTCATATTTGTCTTATTAAATTGTAGAACATTTTTCATATAAGAAAGACATTTACCTTTTGTTTATTATACATGTTGCAAATATTTTTCTCCACTCTGTCATTGCCTTCTGACTTTATGGTATCTTTTGCCATTCACAAGTTTTAAATATTTTATGTATTTGAGTGTATCCATTTTTCCTTTGTGGCTTCTGTGTCTTTCTTTTTAATTTTTGGATTGTTTAGAAAGCTCTTCTTTTCTGGCTTTCTTGGGTCCAAGCTATGTTCTTCATCTACTGCCCAGTGACAGCTGGTAATGAATTTCCTCACTGAGCTCTGCTCTGTCCCTCATGCCAGCACCTTGGGTTCTTATCTGTCAACACGGTGTAATAATGTCTCTGGTGCTGGAAAGTATTACATTGTATCAGAAGAACACAGAGAAAGGCAATACTGAAGAATCCAAGACAGTTTGCGAAGGCAATGAAAAAAGTGGGGTGACCCATAAATATATAGAACAAGCTGATGGTTTCCAAGGGGAGGAGGGTGAGGGGAATGAAAATTTTTAATTTTAAATTTTAAAAATGTAAAAAAAGAAAAACAACAGTTCAATAGTTCAACAATTGATGTGGGTATAATTGATCATGCAGAAAGAGACATTGGATATTGGTTCATACCATTCAGGAAAGAAATCTACTTCAAATGGATGAAAATAATTAAATATAAGAAGAAGAAAAAAGAAGTGGGATGGGAGTTGGTAGAGCTGAAGGGTTGAGAAAGCAGAGATGAGGAGTGAGAAGAATTTCATGACCTTGAATTGAGCATCTAAAAGTCATGCTAGCTGATAGTCTGAGTAGGAATTTTAAAGCCAACAGCATCTTGGAAAGAAATTTTGTTTAACTTTTTTTTTCAAAACCCATTTCATTCTTTACAAGCCCTACAAAGTGGCCAGTCCCCACACCTGGGAGGCAATGTAACAACCTCCTGCCAGACCCAAAATGAAAAGAAAAGAAATTGGAAAATAGTACCTCAGCTCAAAAGTATGTCTCCTCTAGAGTGAATTTTAATATATATTCCAGGATCCATAGATCAAATGCTTACATTACAAAAAAAAAATCAAGAAAGTTAAGGTACTCTAGTTACAGTGAGTCTTAATTCCTTACCTCTCCATAGTTCACCTTCCTAAACAAACAAACAAAAACAGCCCGAAGCCACATACCTGGAGGCACCTGTGCTGAACCAATCCCTCTCCCTAAAACAGCCCTGGAGGTAAACAGGACATGGTTTAGGGGTCTTTGGGGATCACTGCCACTCTGATGCCTGGAGCATTGCCCATTGGCTCCTGGCATCCATTGACCCTGATTCTGGGGCTCCACCATCGGGCCACGAAACGACTCTGCCCCTCTCACTGCCATTACTCTGCCCACAGCCTCGCTCTGCCTTGGGGCTTCTGCTCACTGCCTTCTCTCTCTATTCTGCAGGCTTCTGCCTTCTTCCTGACCTCAGCACGACATCCTCTTGAGACTCACATTTAAACTCTCCAAAAAAGAGGGTCTGACTGGTTCCGTTAGTTGCTGGTATCCTTTGGGGCTGTCTCATTGGCTGCTGGTTGATCTATATACTCTTCTTGGGTTTGTTGCCTGCTCTTGCTCCATGATAGCAACATCAAGCCGTCAGTTTTCCTCAAAAAGAGCTCCACAGGGGCATCAAGGGCCCCTAAGTTTAAGAAGCTGCTGTCCAAAATTGACTTCTTCCAACAGCATTCCCAACTGCAAGAGGATTTGACATGTGGCTACCCAGTTTATAGTAGATTAGAAGCAGTTAATGATAAAGAGGGAAAATAGAAGATGAGAAAGCATTAACAGTCATTAGCCAAGCTCTATTTATATACTTTATATATAAATAGAGTTCATTGCAGGGAAGCCAGGGAAGAGCCGGGCACATGAAGGGCTCTGCAGGAGTGCCCATCATTGTACAGAGGTCCCAGGTCTATCTGGAAGCCAGGAGATAGGCTGACCAAATGTACCATTTTAAATGGGACTGGAAACAATGGTACTGCCCTGTTTCAAACAGTGCATGGCCAGCCTGCCAGGAGAGGATCAGTGTCCTGTCCCCTTTGGTCCATCCTAGGAGCCCAGGTCCTTGCTTTTTTTTTTAAGATTATTTTATTGTTTTTGAGAGAGAGAGAGAGAGACAGGGAGAGACAGAGAGTTGTACATCATTAGTTTTTACTTAGTTTTGCTCTACACAGCTGAAGTGGGGCCATGCAGGGCAGAACCTGGTCTGGGGCCTCCCGCTTGGGAAGGACACCCCAGTTCAGCATATGGGTCCTCATGGCCCAGGGCTGGGATTTGATCCTTAGACCCTGAGGCTGCAAGGCAAGCACTTAATCCAATGAGCCATCCCGGTATCCCCCATGCTATTAATATTTGACCTCCTCAGCATGGATGCCCTCTGGAGACTCACTCTTGCTATTTGGGGCCAAGGTAGGAAATCCTTTCTTATTTTCCCCACGGTCCCCAGCAGTGTCCACACTGTGCTCAGAGTTGATGCAAACCTTGTTTTGGGGCAGGTCAATGCCAAACTTGTTGAAGACCCAAGTGATTGTATTCAAGCAGCTTTCACAGGTCATGTCCACAAAGAACTCATACTTCTTTAACCCTTTTACTGCCAGCGGGCCAATCTATGGGCCCTCGCTGGTTGTGCAAAAACTGCCACGGGCATATATATCGGCCGACTTTTTTTACTTGGTTATATGCGGCAAAAGTAAGGGCTTTTGACTCGGTTAAATTCAACCCGCATAATTTTTTAATGATTCTAAGCCCCAAATATATCTTCACCATTGGAAAAATAACTAGATGTATTAAATAAAATTAAGGACTAGAAATAATTCAAAATCTGGAATATTGCAAAATTCCTGAAAATGGTCTTGGCAGTCTTTGCACACCCCATTGAAAATGGGCTGGCAGTAAAAGGGTTAAAACCCAGATTCTTTAATATTTATTTATTTATTTTATTTTTGACAGGGAGAGAGAGAGATACAGAGACAGAGAGAGAACTGAACTGGGGGAGCTCCCAGTTCAGCATATGGGTCCGCACGGGCCGGGGCCAGGATTCGATCCTAGGTCCCCGGGGCTGCAAAGTGAGCGCCCAACCCACTGAGCCATCCCGGCTTCCCCAAAACCCAGATTCTTGAGCTACGGGGTTGTCTCAGGACCACTAATAACTCTGACATGAGTGGGCCCGCACACTCTAGCCAAGCATTTCTAATCAACCAATATTAATTAACACTTCAATACATTTCAATATTTCTCACTTTCTAAGCAATAAGATATGGTTGCAAAAAGCCTATACTGAGGAAAGAGGCCAAACATTATTATACAAAAACGTATAATTGAGATATAAGAACTTAAGAAGCTGCCAATTGGGGTCTTTTAGGGTCAGGATAAATCTTGGTGCCTTCACTAACCCCAATCTACCCTTACGTTACAGCACTGAATAATACTTGAGATTCAGAATAAACCTGAACCGTGGAAATGTTAAAAAGACTACTCAATCGTTGAGAATGACTTATGTTTCTGATTATTGATCTGTCATTTCCCTTTCATTCCATTGACAAAAGTCAACTACAGGCCAACTACTTGTATAATCTCTGTGTAGACATCAGACTTTTAATAATATTTCATTGTCTATCCCAGACACTCTTAGGACTGTGCCATTAGACACAGGCTCCTGGGATAAATTCTAATCCTACATGTCAAAACATGTTTATTTTTCCACACCCATCATCTTCACTAATGCTTCTTCTATCATTGAAAATAGTACCTATTGAGTGCCAATGTTGTCCGAAGCACTTTACATAGATGAATCTTTCTGACAACCTTACAATAGTAGTATGCCCAAGCAAGGCACCTGTGAAGGTGTGCTAGTCCCACAGGGTAGGACAGTTAGCCAGACCAGGAACAGAAATGGAAATGACACTTCCTAATCCTCCAGGCTGGCTGGGAAGCAGCTTAACTGGGTGATTCCTGCTCAGACTCTCGCCTCTTTGTTCTTAAATATTTATAAAATTAGGGGAAGCCGGGATGGCTCAGCAGGTTAAGCACTTGCTTTACAGGATCGAATCCTGGCCCCAGCCTGCGTGGACCCATGTGCTGAACTGGGGTGTGCTTCCCATGAAGAAGGCTCCCAGTTCAGTTCTTGCCCCCTGGTTCGGGCTCGAGGGGGCATGCCTCCCATGCAGGAGGCCCCCCAGCCCAGTTCCTGCCCTGTGTAGCCCCTCCCACCTGTATAGAATGAAACCATGTTGAAAACTGATGATGTACAACTATGAAGACTGCTCTGGGGCCTCCGCCTTCTCTCTGTCTCTTTCTCTCTCTGTCAAAAACAATAAAATAAATCTTTAAAAAGATATAGTTATAAAATTGTTTTTGTTGCTGTTGTTGAAATTCTAGGAGAAAGAGTTCAAGGAAGCAGCAGCACCCTGTGGGTGGGAAGGGTGGGATCGAGAGTAAGAACTGTCCACTGGAGAACAAAGGCTGGGCCAGCCTCTTCCTCCTACTCTGCCTTCCTCTGCTCTGGGAAAGGCTCCTTCCAGAGCTGACCTGAGAGGTCCTGGGTTTTGGTATTATGAGGGAAGCAAGGTCCTGTCCATACTTACAGTATACACATTTGGATACTCTCAACCACCATTTTCTGAAATTTTCCTAAGCTTAATCTTGTATCTATTTGGATTCTTAGCACTTTTTCAGATTTTATTATGTTTTAATCCAGTATCATTATGAAACACAGCCATGACTACCAGTTCTACATCATTTCTAAGCTATATGTGTCCCTCTGGATCCCTGCAGGGGATTGGTGTAATCTGAGGAGAGTTCAATGAAGAAACTATTTTCAAAAGTATGAGGGTAGAGTTTAGGAAAACTTCAAAGGGACAATACAGCACCCTGGGGCTAGTTACTACCCTTCAGCCTAAAGGGACAAGGAGAGGAAGTGGTAATAAGGGAGGTGCAAGGAGATTCTCTCTCAACAGGGGCTGTGTCCTTAGATAGAGGCACAAAACCAAACAAGGATGACCTGACAGAGAGGAAATCCAGGAAATATGTCTCCCTCCTCACTTCCCTCTGGCCCTTCTATCTCTTATCAGTGTTTCCCATTTGCCAAAACCAGCCAGACGCCTGAATGCAATACAGTTCATGAGGTCAGTCTCCTGGGACACAGAGTAGAGAGGAAAAAGACAAGGGGCAGATATAGAGGGGCAAACAAAAGATGTCCAGTACTTCTGTTATTAATGACAGCAATGTTAATAATATTAATATCATTGTGTTATTAATACAATGACAACGATATTAACAACTTTCATTTGAGCCCCTGCTTTGTGTCCTTTACACCAATCTTGCCTTTTACAGATGAGGAAATGATGGTTCACAGGCAATTAATTGTGCTCTGTAGTATCTCTGTAGAATCAAAGCTGAGATTACCCTCTGAGAAGGAAATTCATTAAAATTAAAACAAAAAGGATGATCTCAGCCATCTAGGGTATATTAGTTATCTGTCACTGCTAATAAATTACCCTAAAACTTAGTAGCCTAAAATAGTAAACATTTATTACTTCATATAGGCTCTGGGGCAGGAGCAACTTGCCTGGGTGGTTCTAGCTCAAGGTCTCTCATGAAGTTGTCAAGAGGTTATCTAGGCTTTAGTCATCTGAAGGCTGGATTTGGGTTAAAGGAATCACTTCCTGTGTGACTCACTCACTTGTCTTGCACATTAGTGCTGGTTTTTAGCATGAAGCCTCAGTTCCTCTCCATATGGTAGGTAGAGTGTCCTCAGAATATGGCATTTGGCTTCTCCCAAAGTGAGTGATCCAAGACAGCCAAGCAGGAAAGAACCAATGGGCTTTTATGACCTAGTCTCATAAGCGACACACCATTGCTTTTGCCATATGCTATTTATTATTATAGAAGCAAGTCACAAAGCCCAGCCCACACTCAAGGAGGGGAAAAGGGTAGGGTGGGGATTCAACTCCATCCCTTGAAGAGAAGATTAGTAAAGAATTTGTGGACATATTATAAAACCACCATATATTACAATAGCATTACCAAAGACACCATTATTATATGATTGAAGAGTTTGGGGAAGATTTGAAACTGCACTGAGACTTGATCATCATCAAGCAATGTGAAGTCTTGTGCTCTGTCTGAAGAAAGAAGGTGTTAACAGAAGGGGGCCAGTTTACAAGGCAGCTAAAAAGATGGCCCAGAGGGATAATACTGTGCAAAGACTGGAGAACCCAGTGGACACAAGTTATCTGATAAAAGGAGAGGCATAGTTGGATGAGGAACAGGAACTTATCATGTTGAATGAATACCCATCAGCATTGTCCATTTCCCTGTGTGGGAGGGATGTCTTCTAGGAAGACAGTGTCCTAGGCAGTAGGCATGAATATTTCAGTAAATCTAAAGAATCAACTTCATTTAATCTCAATGAATTGCTAATTTTGGATGCCCATCAGTGCCGTATGAGTGGCTAATGTGATGTGGACCTGAGCATTTCCAGACCTGCAAATCTAAGGACGGGATAGACCCATGAAAGTAGAGATGCCATCCCACAGTGTAATCACTGCCTTAGTGATCTCTTCATCCTTTTGTTATTGTAGATCTTCTGTAAAAATTCATGTGCCTTTTGCCTCCTTGTACCCCGAAAGCCAGATGGGTCCCGAGCATTTTTACTGCAGCCACCTGCAAAAATTCAGCCAGGGTTTTTGCTCTTATTGTAGCTGCTCAAACCAACACGGTCTGATCTGGAAATACAGCATCCATATGTGCCACCAGTGTGTCTGTCAGTACCCAGAGAATACAGACTTCATCAAATTGCACTGAGTGATCTTCCTGGATTGCATCATCCAAGACATCTACCAGATTAAAACAAACAAACCCCAATGCTAGCTCTTTATATATAATTTTTTTAAAGCTACTTACAAAAAACTGATGGGATAATAGGGCATTGTTTATGACAGCAAAAGTAGTGCAAATGATCCAAATGCCCAGCAATATGGAACTAGAAGCATAAACTACGTTACAGCCACACAGCAGGATACTATTTGGTTGTAAATGGAATGAAGAAGATCTTCATAACCAGTGCTTTCCAAAAGAACTTTCTGGGATGATGAAAATATTCTACTCTGTCCACTGTGGTAGCCCATATGTAACTATTGAGCACTTGAAATGTGGCTAGTTCAGCCAAGGAATTCAATTTTAATTTTATTAGTTTTAGTTTAAATAACCATATGTGGCTAGTGATATCCTATTGGCCAGTGCTCCTCAATACACTGATATTATATGATCTCCAGGATAGATTGTTAAGTGAAAAAACGAGATACAGGAAGTGTAGACTAGTATATAGAGAATATTACTTTTAAGAAAAGAAATAAAAAATATATTTATATTTGCATGAATTTGCACCAAACCACCAAAAGGATAAATAAAAATAGTTACTTCTTGGACAAGGAAACAGGGTGGATGCAGATGTAATTAAAGTGAGACTTTTCAGTATGTACTTTTTTATATTATTTATTTTTTAAACCATACAAATGTACTGTCTACTCAATAAATAGGATCAGCCAGGATAAAATAAAAATTTAAGGATAAAAT
The DNA here is from genome assembly GCA_004027555.1 of Craseonycteris thonglongyai. NCBI lineage: Eukaryota > Metazoa > Chordata > Mammalia > Chiroptera > Craseonycteridae > Craseonycteris > Craseonycteris thonglongyai. The sequence continues at coordinate 19,666 of PVKE010017027.1, forward strand.
AAAATTTAAAGATAAAAAGGAGGGAAAATCCATCTGAGGAAATACTCAGCATATAAATGTTAAGAACAGATCTCTCTATGGATCCTCATTGATTTTCTTCTGTTAGGTGAGGGAAGATATAGAAATCCCATGTTTCTCCTTTGTCTTAGTTGTCTGGTAAGGCGGAGCAAAATTTAGCGCTCAACTATCATGTCTTCCATTTATCTAGATCTCTAGTTAAACACCCCACCTCACCAGTACTATCTATCCCTTCTTTATTTTTTTTAAAATTTATCTTTCTTTATGACTTACACTGTAAGTCTACTCTAGTCATTGTTGAGGCAAAATAGTAAAAACAAAAGAAGAGAAAAAATAAACATAAAATATTTGATTTATTCATTTGTAGAAAGTTTCCTTCAGTTGAATTTTAAAAAAATTAAAAAAGAATAAAAGAAAAAAAATTATTTGATTTGAGAAGATAAGAAAGCACATTTTTGGTAGAAGTTTAAAATGATAAAATCTTTTTAGAATGTAATTTGGAAGTGTCTTAATATTTTTAAAGATTTATTTTTATTGTTTTTGACAGAGAAAGAGATACAGAGACAGAGACAGAGAGAAGGGGGAGGGCCCAGAACAGTCTCCATAGTTGCACATTATTGGTTTTCCACATAGTTTCATTCCACAGGTGGGAGTGGGGCTGCACAAGGCAGGAACTAGGCCGGGGTCTTCACCCCAGTGAGAACTGAACTGGAGGCACTCCCCAGTTCAGCATATGGGTCCACACGGGCTGGGCCTGGGATTCGATCCTCGATCCCCAAGGCTGCAAAGTGAGCGCTCAACCCACTGAGTCATCCCGGCTTGCCCTTAATATTTTAAATGGTCTTTGATTCAACAATTCTTTTAGGAAGTTGTCTTACAAAAATACTTACAAAAATGTGTCAGATATAAGGTAAGTACAAAGGACATTCATTGTTCATTACAAATAATAATGAAAAATCATAACCAATTTAAATGTCCATCAATAAGGGAGTGGTTAAGTAAATTATGGGGGGAAAAACATGCAATAGCTAAAAAGAGTGAGATAGACCTGTTTTTTTTGTCATGTAATAATGATCAAGTTTGGAAAAATATTTAGGGCAGCAGTTCTCAAAATCTTTGGTCTCAGGACTCCTTTCTACTCTTACTAATTGATGAGGAAATGAGCTTATGTTATGTGGGTTATGTCCATTGATACTTACCCAGTTGGATATGAAAACAAAGACATTTTAGAATGTACTTATTAGTTTATTTAAATAATAATAAACTCATTACATGTTTACATAAGTCACATCTGTTTTTATGAAAATGAACTATGTCAAAACATAATTTAGTGAGAAGGTTGGCACTAACTCCCATTTCTGCAAATGTATTCAATATCTGGCTTAATAGAAGACAGCTGGATTCTTGTCTGCTTCTGTGTTCAATCTGTTGCGATATATTGTTTTGGTTGAAGTATAGGCAGAAAATGCAGTTTCATACACATATGTAGTTGGGAAAGAGAGGATTATTCTAAACACCTTTTTAGGTCATTGTGAATATTCTCTTGGTTATTCACCAAAATTCAACAAGCAGTGTGGCATTGGTGGTATAGTGGTAAGCACAGCTGCCTTCCAAACTTCAACAGACAGTTTCTTAAAAGTTAGTTGCAATGTAGATTCTGAACTCATGTCAGTGTATTTCCCTACTCTGTTACATTAAAATCCATTGGTCTTTCACTTTTACCCATGTATGAGTTTATAACATCATGCATTGGTCACTTGAAAAATATTGGTTCACTCAGTTACATAGACCTTTGCAATACTGACACATTTTGCTAACATTTTAAAAATCACACTTGTTAATATTACCAATCTCATCACGAACATCTCTAAGTGTTGAGAAGCTGTCCAGCTCATTGAGCATCTTTGAGAACTGATGTGGCATATAACTTGTTTGTTTAAAAAAATTCTAGTTTTTGCTTAAACGTTTGGATTTTATCGCTAGCAATAAAAACATCCAGTTTCCCCTATACTGACAGGCTCATTTCATTCATTTTTGAGAAAATGTCTGAAATTTTTCCAAAATTTGAACTACCATAGTTTGCCTGTTAGCCATTATAGCAAAAGTGAAAATGGTGTTTCATGAAAAAGAAAAACAGTTGAATTCAGTTTGCCAGTCAAACAATTGCCTGAGTGTTACTTCGCTAGTTGGAATGCAACTCAAGTACTCTGTGTGCACTACTCCTCTCATCACACAGAATCTTAAAGATAGACACTCCAGGGTTGAAATTTAATAGAATGAACAACCCAGGGCATTCTTAGGGAAACCGGCATTACTATATTCTGAGTGGGTGGTGGCGACAGGGGGTGGTGACCAGGAGCACAGTTTGGTGCCAACACCTTGATCAAAGACATCGGCAGTTTCACCCACTTTTGCTTTTAGTAACATCAGTGCAAATGTTAACACTGTGACAAAAAGCAAATAATGCCTTGATATTATTATAACAATATCTTTTGCCTTGTAGGTCCTCTTAAATGGTCTCAGAGACCTTCAGGAATTCATAAGACCACCCTTGGAGAACTGCTGATGTAGCATATAATTTCTTTTCTGTTTAAAAGGCAAAAACAGAAACAAAAACAAGATACACACCGATGTGTGAACAGTGGCTACCTCCGGAAGTAAAAAGTAATCAAGTGGTGTTAACATTTTACATCACATACTTTACTATTTTTTTAATCCTTTACAATGAGTATGTATTTCTTAAGTAATTAATAACACTGAAGAAAATGATTAAATTAAAATTACAAACAACAATCACACTCAGAGATGTCCTTAGAACTGTGCTCACATTGAAAATAGGAAGAGGTTAAAAACATAAAGCAGGGAGCTTAAATTATTTAAAAAAAAACAAGACAAAAGAGAACCCTCACCCTGAGAAATAGCTAGTTTCCCACGGGGTTGGAGGAAGGAAGTGTTGCTGAGCCTCAGGGAAGGCATCCACCAGGCCCAAGTAGCTGAAGTGAACGACCTAGCTGATACCTTTAGATGCACTTTGAAAATAAATCTAAAACACATTCTCTCTAGAAGGCCACAGGATTAGACGCGAAGAGTGATTTGACACTTCAGAAAGCTCACAGCTTCCTTCCTGGAGGAAAGAGAAAATCAGGCACAGGACCCAGGGCCTATAAAGCAGGTATTAAGTTTCTCTTTGGTGCCTTCCCCAGCTCAGTGCCCTCCTCCTTCTAAACTGGGCCCCAGGCACCTCTTGCCTTTTCAGGATCCAGTGCCCTTCTGACCTCTGCATCTCTGCCCCCCTGCCTAAGCTTCTTCTCATCAAAAACTACGATATTTCTCATCTACGCCCCAACGTAAATCAGTCTCGTTCACCACGCTCCCTCCTCTGGGACATTTGCTTGTTAGATCTGAGATGGTGGAATAGAAGCCTGGCTGCTTGCTATGCAAGGCCGCTGAGGAGTCATTAGCCACTGGAGGGAAGGCCTCTGAAATCATGCTCCATGAGTGGCTACCTTAAGCAAAGCTGCTCCCTTCTGCCCTGTGACATCAAAGAAGTTATTGCCCTTTTCTGAGCTCTGTAAACCAAGTGGGCTGGACTAGTGACTTCCAAGGTGGCCCCTGCTCCAGGGTTCTGTGGCTGAGCTCCTTTAATGCAGGGTAGTGCTAACTCAGGAGGCCTTGGGAAATGGCATCTTGTGTTCAGTTCCTGAATTAAAACATGATTCAAAGGAAGCGCCCCATACACTCCCTGCAGTTTGTACCCCCTCCCTTTCTTTTCCTCATGACCTGTGTCTCCAAGGGGAAGATCAAACAAAGAGGTTGCAGAGGGTAGTGGAATGCTGTGTTTGGTTAAGTCCCAGGCTGGATGTGATTACAAAGGTCCTGTGACTGGGGAGACGTGATGGGGAATGTAGTGGGAGGGATTCTGATCTCAGAATGTGCTCAGAAACACCCCACACACACCCTGCATACACACACACACATACACACACATACGTACATGTGACCCTCAACACAACTTGTAAGTTGCTAAAGTCTGTGCTCAAACTCTGACTCTTACCTCCAACCTCCTCTTTTTTTTAAATTTATCTTTGAATTATAGGTGACATACAATATTACATTAGTTTCAGGTATACATTGTAATTAGACATTTATATACCTTGCGAAGTGATGACCACGGTAAAACTAGTAATCATCTCTCCCCATGCATAGTTATTACAACATTGTTGACTATATTCCTGTGCTGTACATTCTATCCCCATGACTTACTCTGTCACTGGCAGTTTGTACTTCTTATTCCCTTTCATCTTTTCACCCACCCCCTACCCTCTTCCTCTCTGGCAACCATCAAGCTTGTTCTTTGTATCTACATTTGTTTCTGTTTTGTTTTATTTATTTGTTCATTTGTTTTGTTTTTTAGATTCCACGTGTAGGTGAAAAATATGGTATTTGTCTTTCTCTTACTTATTTCACTTACCATAATAACTTCTTGGTCCATCCGTGTTGTCACAAATGACAAGAGTTTATTCTTTTTCGTGGTCGAGTACTATTCCATTGTAGTATATATGTACTACATCTTCTTTATCCATTCATTTATCAAAGGACACCTAGGTTGCTTCCATATCTTGGCTATAGCCAATAATACTGCAGGGGATGCCGGGATGGCTCAGTGGGTTAAGCGCTCACTTTGCACGCCGGGGACTGAGGATCGAATCCCGGCCCCGGCCCGTGCGGAACCATGTGCTGAACTGGGAGCTCCCCCAGTTCAGTTCTCTCTCTGTCTCTGTATCTACCTCTCTCTCTCTCTCTCTCTCTGTCAAAAATAAACAAATAAAAAATAAATCTTTAAAAAAAAAAAATACTGCAATGAACACAGGGGTACATATATCTTTTCAAATTAGTGTTTCTGATTTCTACAGATAAATACTAGGTCATATGGTAGTTTTATTTTTAATTTTTTGAGTAATCTTCATGCTGTTTTCCATAGTGGCTGCACCAGTTTATAATCCTACCAAAAGTGCATGAGGATTCATTTTTCTTCACATCCTCATACTTATTTTATTGTTGTTGTTGTCTTTCTGATAACAGGCATTCTGACAGATGTGTGGAGGAGTAAGAAACTTCTCTTTAACCTTAGAGGTTCTTCTGGATGGTCTAATAATTAAATTGACATGAGACAGAGGAATAAGAGAAAAATAAGAAAATTTAATTATATATATACATATGAGAACCCCACATACATGAGAAGTTCTTGTACAAAAATTTAAGGAGATGCCAGGATAGCTCAGCAGGTTGAACACTTGCCTTGCAACCACAAGGTCCATGTCCTGGCCCATGCAAACCTATATGCTGAACTGCGGCGCAACTGGTAACTGCCAGGATGGTGGTGAAGGTTCTCACTTCCCAGGCCGGAGACCCCCAGCTCAGTTCCTGCCTCATGTAGCCTCACATCCACCTATGTGGAATGAAACTATGTCACAACTAATGATGTACAACTATGGAGATGGGACTGTTCTGGGTCCTCCCTCCTTCTCTCTCTCTCTTTCCTTCTCACAAAACAATAAAATAAATCTTTTCTAAAAAGTTAAGAAGAGGTATATATAGCATTCTGAGCTAAGAATAAGGTAAGGCAACTGAGGCTTTAAAGAGGAGGAAGATCATTGAAGGACAGAAAGAAGATCAGATGTTCACTAATTAAATGTTTGCCCTGCCCTTTAGATAGCTCATAAGAAGTTATCTCTGCCATCAACAATCAAAGAGGCAACCAATCAACTGGGAGAAAATATTTGTAGACAATGCCTCTGATAAGGGGCTAATAGCTAAAATATATAAAGAACTCATACAACTCAACAAAAGAAAAACAAACAATCCAATTAGCAAATGGGCAGAAGACCTGAACAAACACTTCTCTCATGAAGACATACAAATGGCCAAAAGATATATGAAAAAAATGCTCAACTTCACTAGCTATTAGGGTAATACAAATTAAAACCACAATGAGATACCATCTTACACCTGTCAGAATGGCTACAATCAATAAGACAAGGGGTAGAGAAAAAGGAACCCTCATACACTGCTGGTGGGAATGTAAACTGGTACAACCACTATGGAAGGCTGTATGGAGATTCCTCAAAAAATTAAGAACAGAATTACCATATGACCCAGCAATCCCTCTTCTGGGTATCTATGCCCCAAATGTAAAAACCTTAGTCCACAGAGGCATATGTACCCCAAATGTTCATCGCAGCACTGTTCACAGTGGCCAAGTCATGGAAACAACCAAAATGCCCTTTGATAGATGACTGGATAAAGAAGTTGTGGTGCATTTACACAATGGAATATCACTCAGAGATACAAGAAGATGAAATACAGCCATTTGCAACAACATGGATGCACCTTGAGATCATCATGTTAAGCTAAATAAGTCAGACAGAAAAAAAATCAAGAACCATATGACTTCATTTATAGGTGGAATATAAAACTGAAAGTAACAAAGAAACAAAAACTCGTGGACACAGTCAATAGTTCAGTGGTTACCTGAGGGTAAAGGGTAGAGGGAGTGGGGGAGTAGGGAAGAGGCATTAAATATACGGTGATAGAGAGCTGACTCTAGGTGGTGAGCACATAATGCAATGTATAGACAATGTGATGTAGAATTGTACACCTGGAAATGATGTAATTTTTACCAACCAATGTCACCCTAATAAATCTAACAATAAAAAAAAGTTTAGCACAGTGCCCTCGGTGGTCCCCTGGATCTGTGTCTTGCTTCAACAATGTTTGGACAGAACAGGCCCAGGGACGCCCCTTTTCCCAGCTTCCGACCACCCTCCAACCTCTTGTCCAGTCTCAACATTCAGAACCATCTCAGCCATCCTGAGCTTCAGATACCAGCCAATACCATTTTTTTGAGCTTAACTCCTTATTACTGAGCAACCGTGAACTCCCAAGTTTGTCAGAATTATTCCACTGAGGCGGAGGCCACATCAACCACCCTGTCAACATGCATCTGCGGGCCTCCTGACCTAAACCCACCTCTCTCCGGGCTTCTATTTCCACCACGATGAAGTGGTTCTGGAGGGTGTGGGCCACTTCTTCCGACAGTTGGCCGAGGAGAAGCCCGAGGGTGCCCAGAGTCTCTTGAAGATACAAAAACCAGTGGGGCTGCCGTGTCCTCTCCCAGGATGTGCAGAAGCTGCCCCAAGACGAGTGTGGTAAAACTCAGGATGCCATGGAAGCCGCCATGGTCATGGAGAAGAACCTGAACCCGGCCCTTTTGGACCCACCTGCCTTGGGTTCTGCCCACACAGACCCCTATCCATGACTTCCTCGAAAACCACTTCCTAGATGAGGAGCTGAAACTCATTAAGAAGCTGGGTGACCACCTGATGAACCTCCGCAGGCTGGCCAGCCCCCGGGCCAGGCTGGGCAAGTGTCTCTCCCAAAGGCTCACCCTCAAGCACCATGAGAAGTCTTTGGGGCCCAGAGGCCTTTGAGGGGCCCCTTTGCATTCCCCTGGCATTGGGCTTCTGCCTGAGCCTCTCCCTCCGACCATGAGGCAGCCTTCTAATCACTTTGGAGCCCTCTCCCATGTGTGGACCAAATTGAAACAATAAAGCTTTTTTCAAGAACAACAACAAAAAAGTTTATACAATAAAAAAATAAAGAACTATAAAAACTAACTAAATAAATAACATAACATAAAATAAAAAAGAAGTTATCTCTGGTAATAACTCTTATTATGGGCAAGACCCGATTTAAATTCTTTCAGAGAGATGTGAATGTTTCTCCTGGGTCTGACAGGTCTCGATTGCTCTCTGCTCAAAATAATCCCCATGGCAAAGTAGCGCACCTCACACCTTGGGGAGGCCTGTTCTGAACCATTTCTGATAGGAGGTGATATTCATTGTAGTTTTCATTTGCATGTCCCTGATGATTAGTGATTTTGAGCATCTTTTCATATGACTATTTGTCATCTTTATGTCTTCTATGGTGAAATGTCTATTATAGCCTCTACCCTTTTTCACATTGGATTGGTTGTTTCTTTGCCCAGTGATTGGGTTTTCACATGGGCATTAGCCAATATATATATATATATACATATATAAATATTGCTAAAACCAGTGTCAAAGAGTTTAATGCCTATGTTTTTCTCTAGGAATTTTATGGTTTTAGGTCTTAATAATGAGAGGAGGAAATGCTTTATTTTCATTGCCCACTAGCCCGTTAAATCAGTTGGGATCATCAACTCACTGAGGGATCCTGGAACTGCTTTCAGGGTGCCGGCTGTCTGGTTCAGATGAGGCCAGACTCAGGCTGTGCCCATCAGATAGCTGTCTGGACGTGCTGCACCTGCAGACAGCCTGGCTTGGTGGCGAGGGAGTGAGGAAGAAGACAGTGCAGATGCTGTCACTGTCCCACCTGTATCCCCATGGCCTCCCCTGGAGGCCACCCCCACCCCCCCCAGCTGTGGTGGACAGCTTCTGCATCCACAGGCTTTCTGCCTTGAAACCTGCTTCTCTCTGCCTGAGGACTTTCTCCAGAAGCAGGAGCATGGGGCAGGATGAAAGTAGATCATCAACAACCCCAGAAGTAAACCTCACCCAGGAAGGAATAGCTGTTGATAGACAACAGCTTCCTAGCCCCTCAGAGGGTCCCCAGTGGGGCTGAGCCCCAGTTGCTCAGAGAAATACTCTCATCAGTACCCCTTAGTAAAGCGGTGACTGCCTTCCCTGTTTCCTTCCCCCATTCCTTCACTTCAGCTTCCTGGTATCATCTCCCAAATAAGTCATTACCAACAAACCTTGCCTGAGCATCTGCTTTAAAGAGGTGCAATTGAGTACAACTGCCTCCACGCTCTTCAAGTGGAGAAATAGCAAGGAGTAAAGAACTGTAATCCACATATCCATTCAACAAACCCATTCCCTGGGCAAACGTCCTCTGCTCACCTTCTCTGCAAAGGCTACCCGTGTTAGGTGATGGGGACACTGAGATGTTGCCCCAGCTGCTGAGATCACAAGTGGCAGCCTCAGGGGCTCAGCTGCCACTGGGCAGTTGGTTTGGTTTCGATTTCCAGTCAAAGTAGCTCTTCGAGGTGTGAGGCAAGATCACCTAATTGAGAAGCATGAGAACCACTTCCAGGACTCAGTTGGTCTGTTCATTCCTTCATCTGTCCATAGATCCCAAGTTTATGGAGGGTGAGCTATGGGTAAAATCTTGTGCTGGGAGGGAACATGCAGCAGTAAGAACACAGATGAAGCTCCTCTCTTCATGGGACATTTTAACTCAGGCTTGCCTGGCCATGGGTTCCCAGACAAGCCTTTCCCCTCTCTGGGCTGAACCAGACCACCTCCAGGGGCCTTTCCAGACCAGAGCGCCTGTGCCTCTAAGACAGAGACCCTGCCTTCCAGCAGCAGACACTCGTGGTTCCTTGAGGACCTGCATGTTCACTTGTGACTCTGCACTGCATAGAAGTGGTCACTATTCTAGTGCACAGTGAAACTTCTTTTCTTAAAAGAAACATATAATAAAACAGAGGTTTTAAAAGACATTTTTTAAAGATTTATTTTTATTGTTTTTGACAGAGAGAGAGAGACAGAGAGACAGAGAGAAGGGGAAGGGCCCAGAGCAGTCTCCATAGCTGACAGCATTAGTTTTCCATATAGTTTCACTCCACAGGTGGGCATGGGGCTGCGCAGGGCAGGAATTGGACTGGGAGCCTCCCACATAGGCCCCAGCTAGAACTGAACTGGGGGCACACCCCATCTCAGCATATGGGTCCACATGGGCTGGAGCCGGGATTCGATCCATGGTCTCCAGGGCTACAAAGCGAGCGCTTAACCCACTGAGCCATCCCAGCTTCCCCTAAAAGACATTTTTTAAATTGGCAATAAAGTAGCCTACTGGCTCCTCTGTGTAGAGGGTACCACAATTCCAGATCCCCAGCTGCCAGGGTCCCATGCCCATGGGCAGAAGGGTTCAGAGATGGGCCACCAGGGAGGTCTGCCCTGCCGGCCTGAGCACAGTTATCTGCACAGTTACTTGCACAGGACATCCTGGGAAAGCTTGGGGCAGGGGTCCAACACTCTCACCATCAAAGGGACCTTGGCAAGAAGACATGACTACCATGAACTCCAACCCAGGAGTCCAAAAAGGGTGTTCTGTAGTGCTGGCCCCATGCTGGGCTCCCAGGCCAGTGGTGCCAGGGGCGAGGCAGGAACACCTGCAGCAGGAACACTTGAGGTCAAGATGAGGTCACGAGAGCCAGTGGCTGAGCAGCAGTTTTGTGCAGGGCCAGGCTGCCAGGCCCATGCAGAGCCCCTTAGCTATTAGCTTCTTTGTAATTGGTAACATTCTGCAAGCCATTCGATCAGATGTGGTGGGCAGTGTGGCAGCTGCCAGTCCTCTTTGTAAAGACACAAGGAACGCCTTGGTTTTGAGCCCTTCTGTGGCCTCTGGGGCCTGTGGCTTGCTGGTAGCGGTGGGTTTCTCTCCCTCTGTACCCACTGCCCTGTCCCTCTTGCTATCAGATGAGGAGAAGGGAGTCTCAAATCCAGCCCTGTTTGTCCTCACAGCCCACGATTTTAACCTCTGCAGTATAGGATCATTGGGAGAAATTGTCTTCAGTCCCTCTCTTCCTCTCTGGACAGCATCCCAAGCCCCAGTGGCCAGGGACCTGTTGGAAAGCAGAGGCCTCCCATTGGAAAGAAGGCAGAAGACAACAACCCATTCAGGCTGAAGTTTTGTGAATTTAATATGTTCCCCATTCAGACCATGAGTGCAATCTCAAAAGGGAAAATGGAACAAGAATAAAATTTAACACCCCATTAAATTTAACAATAAAATATAATAATATTAAGAAAAAAAGAAAGAATAAAATTTAAGAAAGGTGGTCAAATTAGCTGCGTGACCTTGGGTTATTTACCAAACTTCAGTGAGCCTCAGTATCTTCATCTATACAATGGGAATATTATTTTTGCCTTGTGATTATAATGACTAAATGTGGGAAGTGCCCAGAACATAGTAGGAATCCATATATTTAGAATCTTAGTTATGACAAGAGAGATTTGGGCTTTTTTTACTGAATTCTCCATCATTAGACCTGCCACACTGATTTTAAGCTTCCAACATTCACCCATGGAAACAGGGGCTGTCTTTCCTAGGTGAATAATTTTTATTAATAACAAGTTGCCCATATCTAACAAGGTAGCAATAGCATCTGTGAAAAGCTGTCAGGGGTAACAGGACTCTGAGAGGCCCCCACTTTTGGCCTAATCCTAAAAGGAATCTGTGGGTAGACAAAGGAGGAGACCTGGATTAGAATATAGTGCAATCAAAGCTCCCAACACAATTGGCCTATCTTTCTCTAAATTTCCACCAAAGAACACTTTAGTTACAAAGAAGAATGTATACTGCCAAGAGGTTTAGATATGCATATGGAATTGGCTTCCTGCCAATAGAAAAATTTCTTAGAATACACTTGTGTTCTCATAAAAGTTCCTGCAGATTCTTCTATTCTATGCCAAAATATATATGTATTTAATTTAAAATTAAAAAAAAACATGTTTCCCGGCCCCTCCCCCACCC
>PVKE010017028.1:0-31259 GCA_004027555.1 Craseonycteris thonglongyai
TATAAATTTTGGTGGTTCCTGATTGGGAGCATATATATTGATGAATGTGATGTTTTCTTGTTGTATTGTCCCTTTTATCAAGATGTAATGTCCATCTTTATGTCTTATTATTTTTTTATCCTGATGTCTTTTTCATCAGAAATCAGTATGGCCACTCCAGCTTTTCTCTGACTGCCATTTGCCTGGAGTATTGTTTTCCGTCCTTTTACCCTAAGTCTATGTTTGTCCCTGTGGCTGAGGTGTGTCTCTTGTAGGCAGCATATGGTTGGATTTTGTTTTTTAATCTGGTCTGCTATCCTGTGCCTCTTCATTGGTGAATTCAATCCATTTACATTCTGGGTGATGATTGATATATGAGGATATCCTGTATCCATTCCTTCTTTCCTTTTTATTTTTTTTGTTGTAGCTACCATTCTCGATATATTTTGATTTCTTGATTCAGGCTGAATAGCCTCCTTCAGTATTTCCTGGAGTGCTGGTTTTGAGCTGGAGAATTTCCTCAGTTTCTGTATATCTGTAAAGTCCTTAATTCCTCCTTCATATCTAAAGGTTAATTTTTCTGGATAGTTAATTCTTGGCTGGAAATTTCTCTCTTTTAATATTTTGAAGATTGGGCTCCAATCTCTTCTGGTTTGCAGAGTTTCTGCTGAGAAGTCTGGTGACAGCCTGATAGGTTTTTCTTTGAAAGTTACATATTTTTTTTTCCCTGGCAGCCTTGAGGATTCTTTCTTTGTCTTTGGGTTTTGTCATCTTCAGAACAATGTGCCTTGGAGATCTGCTAGGGTCTAGGAAGCTAGGGCTCCTGTTTTCCTCTTTAATTTGGAGTTCTCGTTCTTTCCATAGATTAGGAAAATTCTCATCCACTATTTGTTTTAGTAGACTCTGAGAAGATTTCATCTGCCTTCCTTCTGGTACCCCTATTATTCTAATATTGTTCTTTCTGATGGAGTCAGAGAGTTCTTGTAGTATCCTTTCATTTCTCTTGGTTCTCATTTCCCTTTCTTCTTCCCTCTGTGAAATTTCCATGTTTCTATCTTCAATTTCACTGATCCTTTTCTCTAGCTCAGGGGTCTCCAAACTATGGCCCGCCGGCTGCATCCAGCCCATGATGCCTTCTCATCCGGCCTGTGGAGACCTTTTTATCTGAATAAAATAATATTAAATAAATAATTAAAAACAACATCTATGTTTTGATTCTTTTTTATTTGGACCTCGAGTGTGTAGTCAGCCCCCAAACTGCTGTTTGATAGTTAATGTGACCCACGAGCTGAAAAGTTTGGAGACCCCTGCTCTTGTTTCCTATGCTGGTCAGTTCTTTTTTCATCTGTTCATCGTGGGAAAGGCTCTCCCATGATGCCTTTCATTTCAAGGGTTCCTTTTGGTTCTGCTCTAGCTTCTAAATTTTATTGGTAAAGTACTCATTTTGCTCAGAAAATTTCTTGTTGAGGTCATTTAACTGTGTCTGGGTACTTTGCCAGCTTTGAGTGAGCTCTCTGAGTGTCTTGAGTATTGCAGTCCTGAATTCTGTTTCACTTAGATTTGATTCCAAGTGTGCAAGCTCCTTTACTAAGGAATGCCCCTGTTCTTCTGGAGGGGCTTTGGATTCTGAGGTGTGCATTGTGTTTGATGTGGTTCTTTTTGCTTTACGCATGATATGTTTTCCCTCTGGGGCTCTGCCTATCAGATGGGCTTCTCTTTATTTTTTCTTTTAGGCTCAGTTGTGGGAGGAGATTTTGGGAGAGGGTTGGGGGAAGCAGACAGCTTCTGTGTCCTGGGGCACTTCAGGTTGATGTTTTAGTTGTTAGAAAGCAGGGTAGTGAGGGTGTGGCCTAGGGTGGGGGCATATGAGTAGAAGCTAGGGCAGGCCTGAGACACAATAGCAGATTCCTCTTTCAGCAGGGGGGCTGGTGGTTCAGTGTGGGTGGGGCACAGGAACTCCAGTCTTCCTTCTGCATGGCTGCCCCTCCTTGAATCGTGTCTTTGAGCTTCGCCTGCAGGGCAGCGGTGCAGATGGGCTGGGGCTTGGCAGCGGCCCTGTTGGCCACACAGGAGGGCTCGCAGCCACGACCGGGTCAGACGCGCACCCAAAGCCAGGTCTTCCCGTGTGGGCATAGGCACTGCAGAGGCCCGGTCGGCAGCCCAGTTGCGCGTGCAGGCATCAGCGCCGCAGTGACCCAGTAGGTAGCCCAGTTGCACGGTTGTGCGCCTGGGCGTTGGCGCTGCAGAGGCCTGGTTGGCAGCCCACTAGTGCATGCGGGTGTCAGTGCTGCAGCAGCCCAGTCGGCAGCCCACTCGCGTATGTGGGCATCAGCGCTGCAGTGGCACGGTAGGTAGCTAGGTCATGTGCACAGGCGTTGGTGCCGAGGCTGCCCAGTTGGCAGCCCAACTGTGCGCGTGAGTGGCAGTGCTACAGTGGCCCAGTGGGCAGGGCGCTGAAAGCCGGTCTCACTCGCAGGCAGCGGCGCCACTGCAGTGACCTGGTGAGTGGGTCGCTGAAAGCCCTGTGTGCATAGGCTGCAGCTCGGCCCACAGCCGCTCTATGCCCGAGGCTCTGCTGAGACCGCTGGATTCACTCCAAGCACGTCCAATGCAGCTATGCCCACTCAAGCCCCAGCCCTCACTCCGAGAGCCCTGTCCTCAGAAGGCGCTCCCTCACAGTCAATCTCCTCTGTAAATCAGGGGTGCTGAGCTGTTGTGGGCTGGTGCCCTGCTCTCACCCCGCCTGCTGGGAAGTGCAGCCACCCTGCTCCACAGTCCCTGTTCCACTTTAGGCTCTGTGATCTGATTAGGGCACTGTGTGCTGTCCCTTGAGTTCAGATGTTAAATTGTCCATAGTCTTGTGGGGCTTCCACGCTCCCTAGGTCTCGGCTTCCAGCCTGCCCTCGATCCAGCTCCACTTTGTCCATAGTCCCCCAATCCCCCTTTGTTTTTGCCTGCCCCGGGCCATGCTCGGCGTCCCTATCCCTGAACCGCTGCTTCCCCTTTCCTCTCCCGCTCTCCCCTTTTTTCTCTAACCTTTGGGTGTTGTTCTGCATTGTGTGGTTCTCTCAGTTGAAGTTGCTTCTCAGGGTTTCCCCTGTGGATTCCCCGTCTGTTCACAAGTCCTTTCCCAGGCAGTTATCGGCGTTCTCCTCTCATGCCGCCATCTTTTCTCCTTCCCCTGCTTCTGACTTTTCTTAACTGACACAGGAGAATCGTGATGTAGACTCCAAATTCTGACAGAACTGGCAGATAGAAGATAGCCAAAAGCAGAATATAATACTCGTGTTATATTTTGAATAAAGAACAGTCCTCTTCGTGATGGGAGGTAGAAGAAGACATGTAATATTTATTATTTCTTGGGTTTTTAAAAATGTAGATAAGCTGCTTTAGTTTAAACCTGGTTTATAATAAATGCCTTTGTTTGTATAATTGCTATCATTATATGATATGGATTTATATTTATTAGCATTTCTGGAAAAGTCTGTGGCCTTGGTAACTGGTAAATGTTAGAAACCTGAGGACTCAGATATTTTAACCCTGGACTCTTGGGAAGGTTTTCCACCATCAATATGTGGTATAGTTTCTTGCATAAGTTAACTGTACATTTCAGAGAAAGATATGGTGGGAGTAAGAGTTATACAGCTTTTGTTCACTTACTTCTTAGACCTATCTCAATTTGTTTAAGAAAGATTATGTCAACTTTAGGTTATTTCATTTTTCTATTGCGATAGAGTTCACTGTTAAATATATTTCTAATTATGAAAGGTGACTAGATTGAATGACCAAATTTAACTCAATTTTAATCATCATGGATCTCCTTGTTCATTTTTTTTTGTTAAATTTATCGGGGTGACATTAACTGATATTAATTACATTGTTTCCAGGTATATAGTTCTACATTACATTGTCTATACATCACATTATGTGCTTACCACCCAGAATCAGCTCACTTTTCATCACCGAATGTTTGAGTCCCCATCCTTGTTCATTTTTAAGCCTGAATCTGTCTTAGTGATTTACAAATTTCCAGCTACCTCATCACATGGTTTTTAAAATGTTTTAAATAGATCTTATAGCAAATATTCTATAGCTATAGTTGTCAGAAACTAAAAGCAGTAAAAAAAATATATATCTATATATATATATAGATATAGATATTAGGAACCCTAGGGTCTAATATGAAATCAAGGGTTTTACCATTTCTTGAGGTACATATTTTCATATCTTTGGCCTTTTTTCTCACCTTAGTTTTTATATTTGTTTTTCTTGGGCCCACTGAAAAATGATACATTTTTCAAAAATTTAAATTTTTTTAAAAAATTTAATTTAATTTTTAAATTTATTTTTAAATTATAGTTGATAGACAATAGTATTTATATTAGCTTCAGGTGTACACTGTAGTTATGAAACATTTATTTACCTTATGAAGTGATCACCCTGATAAGTCTAGTAGTACCCATCCGATACCATACATAGTTATTGCAATATCATTGACTATATTTTCTATGCTGTACTCTGTACTTCTATGCCTATTTTTATACCTGGAAAACTGTGCATCTTAATTCCTTCCCCATTTTTACCTATTCCCCCAACACTCTCCCATCTGGCAACCATCAAAATGTTCTCTGTATCTATAAGTTTGTTTCTGTTTTGTTTGTTCATTCGTCTTGTTTGTTTTTTTTTATTTCACATATAAGTGAAATTACATAGTATTTGTCTTTCTCTGTCTGAGTCATTTTACTTAACATAATACCCTCTAGGCCCATTAATGTTGTTAGAAATGGCAAAATTTTATTCTTTTTTTATGACTGAGTACTATTCCATTGTTTATACGAGGTCTGTCCAGAAAGTATATAGTCATGTAATATGAAAAATAGAGGCATTTATGGCTGGATTTTTTTCCAGACAGCCTACATAGGTACCATATCTTCTTTATTTGTCTATGAATGGATACTTAGTTTGCATATGTATCTGGGCTGTTGTAAATAATGCTTCAGTGAACACAAGGGTGCATATAATTTATCAAATTAGTGTTTTGAATTTTTTTAGATAAATATTCCAAAGTGGGATTGCTGGGTCATAGATGAATTTTCAATTTTTTGAGGATCCTCCATACTGTTTTTCATAGTGTGTGTACCAGTTTGCAATCACACCTATTGTGCATGGTTTCCCTTTTCTCTACATCCTTGCCAATGCTTGTTGATTGATTTATTAATGCTAGCCAGTCTCACAGGTGTGAAGTAATATCTCATTGTGGTTTATTTGCATTTCTCTGATGATTAGTGATGTTGAGTATCTTTTTATATGTCTGTTGGTCATGTGTATGTCCTGAAATGTCTTCTACGATCCTCTGCACATTTTTAAAAAATCAGATTGTTTTTCATTTTGGTGTTAAGTTGTATGAGTTTCATATATTATGGATACTAAGCTCTAATTAGATGTATCATTGGTGAATATCTTCTCTCATTCAGTAATTGCCTGCTCAATTTTTGATGGTTTCCTTTGCTGTGCTGAAAATTTATAGTTTGATGCAGTCCCATTTTTAAAATGTTTGTTTGTCTTTCCTGTGGAGACATATCAAAAAATAATTACTTAAAGTGATGTTGAAGATTTTACTGCCTGTGTTTTATTCTAGGAATTACTTATATATGGTTTTGGATCTTACATTTAAGTCTTTAATCCATTTTGAATTTATTCTTGTATATGTTGTAAAATGTGGTCTAGCTTCAATCTTTTGCAAGTGTCTGTCAAATTTTCCAAATACCATTTATTAAAGAGACTGTCTTTACCCCACTGTATATTCTTGCCTCCTTAATATTATATTAATTGAACACGTGTGTGTGGGTTTATTTCTGGGGTCTCATTTTGTTCCATTGATATATGTGTCTATTTTTATGCCCAAATTATGCTGTTTTGATTACTATAGCTTTATATTATAATAATAATTTGAAATTAGATAGTATGATACCTCTAACTTTGTTCTTCTCTCTCAATATTGTTTTGACTAGTCAAGCTCTTTTCTAAGTCTTTATTGATAAAAATGAGACAAAATTTCCACAAGATCACCTATAGATAAACATCAATTGGTATTTGCTCTATGCCTTCATGATATTGTAAATGATTAGCAAATTTGAGTGATAATAATTTGACTTGAACCCTGGAAATATCTAAATAGTAAATTTATCTTTCATTCAAAAATACCCTTTATTAATTTGATAACTACTTAACTTTTAGAAACATCAGCAGTACCATAAATATTTATAGAATGTGAATTATGTAAGAACAAGTGAGGGTCAAGATTCTCAAAAAATTATGATAAATTTTATTGAAAATTAGAAACAGTGCAGGTAACCCAAACTATTTGTATTATATAGTCTTTCTCTACTGAGATTTTAAGATTAAAATGAATTCCCTTTTGTATGAGGAGAGGTTTCTTAAAGCAAGGAGGTTATTTTATAAGGATTCCTGATGGACTTGAGGGCCTGTGAAAACCCTAATCACCTAGAATGTCACTACACCACGTGTTCACGTTTAGCTTCTTTATCCTTATTGCTCTTGTCTGTATTTAGTCTGATCAGTCAAAACCTGTCTGACTTGGTGCTTTTCTTAGTGATTTTCTGATATTTGTTGAATTATGCTTACTGTGGTCAATACAGTTTTAGGCCCACAATGTAGGAAACTAGTTATATAGAATATGGTAAGAGGATGCCACCCAAATTCCTAGTGCCTGTATCCTATATCAGATCCTCTACCCAAAGAGATTAATCTTAAGCAAAATAAGCAAGATGAATCCATGTTCCTTAAGTTTTATAAAAAAATTATGCTGGAGTTTAATTTTATTCAGTAAATGTATGTGAAGTGAAAAATTTGAGTGGTTGTTAGGGTCAGCTTGTAGCAGCACCTCCCCTCAGATTAAGTGATGCTTATTAAGGACATATGGGTGTTTTGGAGCCTATACCATCATTAAAGGTGTGGCACACATGCATGTGTGTGTATGTGTGGAGTTTTAAATACAGTTGCATTCAGTTAATTACATTGGTAGGAAACAAGTCTTGTAGTGGCATTATTTGGAGGTTTGCAGCAAATTTTCAGTCTTGCAATTATTGTAAATTAGGACTTTATTCAAGAAAGGATATCAATTTAAGAGTAGATGGAGCACATTTACTAGAGTTAATTCAGAATCTTTTTGAATGGGGTACATTTTCCTGGAAGTAGCCATAGAGATAAATGCATCACACGGCCCTTGGAACCAAACTGTTGAATGAAGATATTAGAGGACTAGAGCTATTCATTTCCATTTACAGAATCCAAATTGCTGAAAAGTCATGGGAAGTCAGGAAAGAGACTTGTTGTTTTTAAAAATGCTCCCGGGCATTTGTCTGCCTGCATCATCCAATGCAGTATCTCATTCTGCTGCCACCCGGGGTCCCATTCACTGGTTTGTTTAACCTCAAAGTGGGAAAGTAACTAACACAAATACATTCATTGTCCATGCTCTAATAGAATTAAGATTCCCAATACACTGCCTGCATTTGAATGAGGTTTGTTACACACTAGCTTTTATGATCACACCCTTTTCCCTTGATGATTCTTAAGAATGGCATAAGCAAGAGACCAGAAATGTTGTAAGCTCATAAATATGAAGCACACTGTTTAAATAATGCCAGGGTGGTGATACAAATGAACCAATGCCAGGAAGCTCAAAGTTAAAGCTAACAATTCATCCTTACACCACTATGAATAAGAAGGAAGGAGAAAGGGGCACTGTGTTCATTATAGTGCTGCCAGCAGACTGGAATAGCTCTGTCTAATGGGCCAAAGTGGCACAGAGCTCTGAATTGCACACTATTTACCCAGAAGACAGGAAATAGATCTATTCTGCTTTAGAAAGGCCCACTCGATATTGGGGAATTGCATAATATTGTTTATTTCACACTGCGCATTATCAACTTCAGTGATTGTAAGCATTTGGAACAAACCTGTATCTAGTATCCTGACAGTCAGTGGCAAATACCAGAACAGGGTATTGGAAATAGAAGCTGTCACTTTGTGACTATGTGAACAGAACCAGTGCAGGTTTTCATTAGCTATTCTTCCTACTCTGCTGCCGCCTTCTATTTCCTCTGTCTGAGATAATAGCAAGAACCTAAGCATAGTCTTGCAAATATACTTGTAGTGAAGAATATCAGAGCACCAAGACCTGCCATTCAAAGATGGACTCACTGCTCTGAAACAAAATGCTACATTTTGATGACTTTTTAATTACAAAACTTTTGTTTTTCTCTTGCTTTGATATTCTGGAGTTTGCCATTTGGTTATCTGGTGACTCAGGGATCTGATTTTTGTTCCATCTTTGTCAAAGTGAAGCTAGCAGTGTACTTTTTATGGTTAGCATAATTTATGTTTGTGGTTGTCTTTTTTTAAGACTATGGGGAGAAGAAGATAAATTTCTTTTAATTAGCAAATCCTAAAGAAGTAATTTTCTAAAACACAACTTTGAGGGAAGCCAGGATGGCTCAGCAGGTTAAGTGCTTGCTTTGCAACCCTGGGGACCAAGGATCAAATCCCAGTCCTGGCCTTGGGGACTCACATGCTGAATTGGGGTGTGTTTCCCATGCAGAAGGCCCCCTGTTCAGTTCTTGATCCCCAGTTTGGCCCCTGGATCAAGAAGGTGTGCCTCCCATGTGGGGGGCCCCCACCCTGCATGGCCCCTGCCCACCTGTGTGGAATAAAACCATGTCGAAAACTGATGACGTGTAACTATGGAGACTGCTCTGGGCCCTCCCCCTTCTCTCTGTCTCTCTATTTTTTTGTCTCTTTCTGTCAAAAATAATAAAATAAATCTTAAACAAATACAACTGAAAAGAAATAAAATGATAAATTGCGTGTCATTTTCTGCTTGATATGTGACTGCATTGAATTAGCCTTGTTCATTTTTTAGAGATTTATTTTATTGTTTTTTTTTTTGATAGAGACAGAGAGGCAGAGACAGAGAGAGAATGGGGAGGGCCCAGAGCAGTCTCTATAGTTGTATGTCATCGTTTTTTGACATGGTTTTGTTTCACACAGGTGGGCTGGGGGCCCACGCAGGGAGGGAACTGGGCAGGGAGCCTCTCGCATGGGAGGCATGCCTTCTTGGTGCCTTAAGCCAGGGGCCAAACCAGCGGGCAAGAACCAAACTGGGGGCCTCCTACATGGGAAGCACACACCTGTTCAGCATATGGGTTCACATCGGCTAGGCCCGGGATTTGATCCTTTGTCCTGTGAGTTGCAAAGTGAGTGCTTAACCCATAGAGTCATCCTGGCTTCCCTTAGCCTTGTTCTTAATATACCAGTATGCATTTTACTTTCATAATCTTTAATGCCATATTTTGTATAAACTAAATTTTGTAAAACTTCAGATTGCAAATACTCTGCTTTACCTTCTTTTTGTATATCTTTACAATGAATTTTGATGTTGGCCCAGATTTCTCAATGCCTGAACTAACCCATGATTGTAGGTAATACCCCTTTGGCAACCACATTAGTTCCTCCAGGCTTTTAGATTCTCTTTCAGGCCAATTAAAGCTGAGAGGTGCTTAAATTCTTGAGTATCTCCTAATCCAGGCTCATATATCCAAAGGCAGCCCACTTAGGCATACCATGTTGGAGGTGTATCCTTTTTTCAAAACATAATAATAATAATGCTACTACTACTACTATTAATAGTATCATTACTAGCTAATAACAGCTTATTCATTTATCCTTATGTGCCGGCCTTGTGCTAAGTCCTTTAAGTGAATTACGTACTCTTTACCAAACAACTCTGTGGAATAGGTACCATTGCATCAGTTAAAAATAGTTGCAAGAAACTGAGAGCTCAACTTATAATAACTTAAAGTGTATATTTATTCATTGTACAAAAAACAAGGTTGGTGGTTAGCAGATATGGGTGATTATCATTTAATATGACTCAGTGATGTCAGTTCAGTGTGTCTGAAATTCTGCCAAACTCTCTCTCAAGTTGCAAGATGGTTGCCACAGTTTAAGACATCCCCTCTATGTTCAAAGCAAGAAGACAGAAGAATGGGTAGAGCCAGCTACCTTGGTCCCTTGTACAGGAAAGCAAATGCTTTGCTAGTAACCCCCACCAGACTATCCATTATATCTTACTTGTCACAAAGACACCATATTCTGTGTGGGAGTCTGGGTAAGCAAGTTGTCAGTTCTTCCACCTTCTCTGGGTTAAGGAGAATTGTGTTAGGAATTGCATTGGGTTACTGAGACTATGTACTTAGAGATCAGGGAAGCAAGGCACAGAGGTGCTAAGTGGCTTTTTAAGGAGATGATAAATGACAGAGCTAGGGTATGAATTTGGCTATTCCAGAGCCCATATTCTTTTTTTTTCCCCTCCGACTAAAAAATTATTTTTCAATTACAGTCAACATACAATATCATATTAGTTTCACATGTACAACATAGTGATTAGACATTTATATACCTTATGAAGTGATCACCCCTATAAGTCTAGTACCCATCTGACACCATACATAGTTATTACAATATTATTAACTGTATTCCTTATGCTGTACTTTACATCCCCATGACTATTTTTATATCTGGCAATTTGTACTTTTAATTCCTTCTCCCCTTTTCATTTATCCCCCTAACTCCCTACCATCTGGCAACCATTAACTTGTTCCAGAGCCCACATTCCTAATCATGATGCCACATTGCATTTATTTTCCTTTAGTTAATTTTTCTCCCTTACGGGGTCTTAGTGATCAGAAGAGATGCTTAAATAAAACAGTTCTCATCAAATTTGAATCTTAGGACTGTAAGACTCTTCCAATATTAGTTTCATTTGTACAGCCCTTGTTTGCTACCATGTTGCTAAAGAGGGACCTCTGAAGCATATCATCTAACTGTATTTAAACAGGCTATCATCTTTTAACTTTCATGTGTTGTTGAAAAATCTCACTACTTATGGTCAAATATGGTTAAGAGATTTAGTTCCTTTTATTTTTCCTGCAAACTGAGCATGCCCAAGTATGCATTGCAACTTGTAATTAAGAATATAGTCTGGTTTATTGCCAAGCAATTTTTTCTTTGCACCGCAAACCCAGTAATAGTTTTCTATTATAACTAATTGTCAGAGATATTAATACATTTTCTTCTAGCAAAAATAACATCAGAGCTTCCTCTCGGTTTTGAGGTCCCATGGTTATAAATTTCTTTGTTAGCTTTTCTATCTGACCAGCCAATTAGTTGTAATCATAGACATTTTGGGGATATCTGCATATCTTGCCAGAATATAAGGAAGATAGAAGACATACAGGGGTTCATTAACTAAAAATTAAAGTAGCAGGGAATGGCTTTTTAAAGTTCCCACTGCCACTCTTTTCCCTTGCAGTTGGCTAGTGAATAGCACAGATATAATACCTAGCAATAGTACATATATTATACACTGGTTTTATTTGGTTCCTAATAAAGGTGATGCATTCCAATCCCAGAATGGATGAGACTTGAATAAAGTAAAAAAAAATCCAGCAACTTTACACCATGAAGATCCTAGAATGTGTAGACATAAAATATGTAATCTATCTTTGATTTGCGCTATAATGCTCCTTTGCTTTGAAATCATGACTGTATTACCAAACTGACAGTTTTAATGGAAAAAGTGGCTTTCAAAAGCTGCTGTTGAAAACACACTGCATAATTCTCTAAGTCGTGAATATTTTACTACCAACATATGCAGGGAGGTAGGGAAATCACATTGGCATTTTATTCCCAGCAAGCTGGGGTGGAAGAAATTCACTGGTGTTAAACTGCATGTTTGTAATATGATGCAAATTCATAAATACCTATGACTGTTCACGTTATTGGCATGCAACAACACTTTGTAGAGCCACTTGCAAGATGAAAGATGAGTATGCTTTCATTTATAATTTGCTCATTCAGCAAACATCTAGCAAGGGCCCACTATATTTCAGGCACTACATTAGGCTCAACACAGAGATGAACAGGGAAAGCCCCTCACAATTGCTATAAATGTCTCATGGGGGTGTTTCGCACAGAAAGAAGGCTCTGGTCTAATTTTGCCTAGTCAGTTAGGCGATATTAGCTCAGCATTTGCCCAGACTAGAAATCCTGGGCACTGGGTCATCAAATGTATAGTTCCTTGAGTCTGTTGTGTCCTGTGGAGAGCGTATTTGAGCCAGGGCACAGCTGATATAGCCCTGTTTGTGTACTAGGAGATAAACACTGCCCTTCTGAGGTTAGCACTTTCTATGAGGAGAATGTGAGAGTGGCCAATGGGGCAGTGATTAGCAGATGGAGAGGTAAGTATTTTTGGCTCATGTGCCAAGGAGCCTGAGGATTAATGCTGCCTTTTGGGGGCATGATTAGAAATGCCAGCTTCTTTCACCTGCAGATTTGGGGCTCCTGATTTTTTGGGAAATAAATTTGGGGTATGCTTTTTCTTTCTGAAGAGAGGAATTGACCTTGCTTCCTGCTAGCTCACTGATAGGCTACTAGAATGAACCTTTATTGAATCCTGGAGGAACAAAATGTATAAATGACATTTTGAGGATAATTGAGTATATTTGAATATGGAGTTCTATATTTGATGACTCTGTTCATTTAATTTTAAATTTTTTGGGCCAAGTCATGGAATTAAATTTTATGGGAGAATGTTAAAGTCTGTAGGGATAAGATATCATGATACAGAAACCTTATTTTCAAGATGGTTCATAATACAGGTAACTGATTTTTATATTTCGAATGTGTTTGTGTGTGTACAAACTTGTGGAGAGAGAGAGAGAGAGGCAGAGAGAGAGAGAGAGAGAGACAGAGAGAGAGAGAGACTAAGCAAAAGTATCAAACTGGTAACAATTAGTAAACGTAGATGAAAGAAGTAGGAATATTTTTTGTACTTTCTTAAAAAATATGTTAGCTTTGAACATTTTTAAAATATGAAATTGGGCATAAGAGGAGTGTAGAAATAGCAGCAGGTTGTAACCTTTTGCCCATTTCTCTTGTCTGGCTAACCACTGCTTGTCAGGAATCCTTCTCTGGCTCCCCAGACCCAAAGATGCATCCCTGCAGGCCCCCACAAGCCCTTCTTACCCAGGATCCCAAGTTGCTAATGGCTTATCTACTTGTCTGCACATCTCTCCAGATTATATGCGTTCTGAAAGCAAGGGCTCTAAGGGACTCTGAAGGTCTCATTTACTGTTGTACCCCAGTTTCTGGCACATAATCATTATTCAATAAATATTTGTTAGATGAAGGAAGTTATGAAATACACAAATGAAGGCAGTATATTTGTCCTAATTAGTAATAGAAATTTATAGTCTAAGCTTGGCTCAGTCAGTTGCAAAAGACTGAGTTGTGAAATTTAAGTGTGTTTATGAAGTTAAAAAACTCATAAACACTTAGCTAAATGAAAGCTTTGTTTTTTGAACAAAGTACATGATGAAGTTAAGTAATATATTTTCTAATTATTCTAAAGTAGGCATATTGGTCAAGTTCTGATAGGTGATGTTTAGAAATACATGTAGAAATAGATATGTACTTGGAGAAAAAGATTGTGCACTTGGGTTTGGAAAAAAATCTGTCCCCTATTATTAATATCTCCCCAACTCCTATCACTACTTTTTTTTGCTAATGCCTCTTGTTTTGTTATAAAATCAATATCAGTATAGCTGGATAGTATTGATTAATTGCTATCTATTTCATTGTCCATTGACTTTTGGACAAAAGAGAAGTTGGGAGGAAGAGCAGGGTTATGAATTGAATTGTGTTCATAACGAATTCATATATTGAAGCCTTAACCCCTAGTATCTTAGAATGTGAAGGTATCTGGAGATAGACCTTTAAGAGGTAATTAAGGTTAAATGAGGTCATAAGGATGGGGCCCTATTACAATATAATTGGTGTCCTTATAAGTAGAAGAAGAAATATCAGGGATGTACATGCATGAAGGAAAGACCTTGTGAGGACACAGTTAGGAAGGTGACCATCTTCAAGCCAAGGAGAGAGACTAGGAGAAAGTACACTCGACAATACTCTGATCTTAAACATTCAGCTTCCAAAACTGTGGAAAAATAAATTTTTGTTGTATAAGCCTCCAAGTCTATATTGTTATGACAACTATAGCAAACTAATACAAAGGGAAAAGACTGAAATGAGTTAACATGATTGTTAATGTGTAAATTTTTATAGAACTAAGCTGTGAAATGAACGTAAGTCCAAGGGTCTATTCAGTGGTTTGTAGTCCTATTTTATTTGTATTTTAATGTCTTTGTATTTTAATGGTTTACTAGGATCTTGGAAATGACCTGGCCCAGACCTATAAAGATGCTTTGACATTCCTGATAAATGACCATCTAACTTTTGCTGAGACTAGCTTTAACACTGGGGAACTTTTAACTTCCCCCCAAAACGGCCATTCTGGAGCTATTTATCAGTGGAAAATATTTTCTTAATTTGACTTGGCATCCATGTAGCATAGTCCACTGGTTATCTCACAGTATTTGTTCTTTTTATTCTTTTTAAGTCATAGGACTCTGATTATTAGCCAGATGTATGGCTACCGGGACTAAAGATATACTTCCCAGCCTCCCTTGCAGCAGAGTATAGGCATATTACTAATCTCTGGCTAATGGAATACAAATAGAATTTATACATACATTTCAGACATTGTTCTTAAATAGAAGGGCATAATACTTTCTCACCCTCCACCCTTATTTTTTTTTCCTGCTGGCTAGAATGTAGACATGATGGTTCAGACTTGAGTAACTATCATCACAGACCATGAGGTAGAAGGCACATGTTGAGGATGTCAAGAGCTTGGGTCTCTGATTGTGGAATCTTCCAAGGAGTTGAACTGTTTATTTCCAGACTTTGTTTACTTGAGAGAAACACAATTCTCTCTTCTCTAAAATAGATTATTTTGGGGGTTTTATTTGTAGGTAAACCTACGTCTAGTTGCTTAGCTAACTGCTCCAATTTTTACTCATACATCCTTGATTAACTCTTCTGAATTATGTAGTACAGAACTAGTCTAATTCTATTTACACATGACAAACATAATACTTGAAGACTCATTTCATCGTCCTTATGCCTGTAGACTAAGCATAACTGATTCTCCAACTTTTCCTCAAAAGACAAGATTTCAAACTCTCTGACAATGTTTATTACTCCCCTAGAGTCTTGACTTACTCAGATATTCTTTATTTCCATAAATTGAGAGTTACTTTCATTGTACACATTTCACAGTACTAAGAATGATATGAGTCAAAAATAATACCAGTCTTCAGTGTAATAAAAGGAAATATTTGGGGGATGCCAGGATAGCTCAGCAGGTTGAGCACTTGCCTTGCAACCATGAGGTCCTGGGGTCAAATTTGAAACCCAGCCCATGCAAAATCCATATGCTGAACTGCGGCACAACTGGTAATTGCTGGGATGGTGACAAAGGTTCTCACCTCCCATGTGGGAGGCCTCAGCTTCAGTTCCTACTCGGCATGGCCCCATATCCACCTATGTGGAATGAAGCTATTCACAATTAATAATGTACAACTATGGAGACTACTCTGGGCCCTTCCCATTCTCTCTCTCTCTCTCTCTCTTACTGTCTCTCAAACAATAAAATAAATCTTAAAAAAAAAAAAGGAAATATTTTGTAGGAAATAACCTGAAACCACCTTAGAAATAATTTACATAACAGAACAAATTTTTAAATTTATTTTTACTCTTTAAATCACAGATTTAAATTGTACTAATAGATGAACCAGTTTGTATTTTCTACCCAATAATGTTTATCAATATCTAACAATTGGAATCACCAAAGAGGAGAGAGAATCTTCCATTATTGCTGTGAAGAAATATGTTAGTAGGTAATTTGTTTCTGACAATTCTGCTGCTGGTCCTCTAGTTTACATGAATGCAAGTAAGCTGGATGGCCAACTTGAACAATTTGCTACTATCTGTAATGTGGGAAACATTTTTCAAATGCTGTCTTTTACCTTTGCATGCATGAGTTCTCATAGGCTTGAACAAAAATGCCTTTGTAATGTGTACATCCTGGGTCTGGGTCAGCCAGCCAAGAGCATTTATTGAGGACTTAAGTTGTATACATAATATATTCCATTGAGTTTAAAGAAAGAAGAATATTGAATTGTTGCCCTTGAAAAGTTTGTATGTGATTATAGTCTTTTTGATAATAGTCTGAGAGGAGTTAAAAGAAATTCAAAGAACTGAATAATCTCAGTGGTAATATATAAACTATATTAGGACATGAACCAGGTCTGTTTGCCTACTACTTTATCCTAGTACCCAACACAGTGCCTGTCACACTTGATGTGCTCATGTTTTATTTTAATTTAATTCCATTTCTTGTGCTTGAATGGAATAGGAATTTTTAAATTACATCTCCCCGATTCAATACCAAGTGCAATAAACACTGGTAAAACTAATATCTGTTTTGATCAATGTCTATATAATATACAAATAGAGATTTAGCAATATTTAGTTGACCCAACTAACCTGGCAAGCTAGTCCAAAGTCCTAATGATGTATTTGACAGTCTGAAGAGATATAAATAAACATATATCACAACTCCATCTATTTGAACTTGGTGTCTATAGAGCCATAAATACACTTTACACTACTTTAGCTATTAGAAGGAATTAATTATGAATAGGAATTTTTAAATTTTTTATTTTAAGATAGTTTTAGACTTATGGTAGAGTTGTGAAAATAGTATAAAATGTTTCAATATTTCTTTCAGCCTGCTTCCTCTAAATTCAGAGCAAAACAGGCAAAATAAAGAAGTTAGTGTTTATATAACATTTTCACTAAACAAAAGACTTTGTTTTGATTTTACTGATTTTTCCGTAGGCATCCTTTTTCTTCTAGAATCTAATTCAGGATCTCACATTAAATCTGTGACAGCAATTCAGTCTTTCTTTGACTCTCATGACCTTGATACTTTGGAAGAGTACTAGTTAGGTATTTTAGAGAATGTCCTGTGATTGTCCTATAAATGTCCTATGCATGATTATATTGAAATTATACAAATATTCTGTTTTAGCATTCATCAGTGAATTTTGCCTACAGCAGATATAACTGTGATGTTCTAATGGTTATTTTCTATTCCTTTCATACCTTGTACATTTATTATTTGAAAATAAGCAGAGAAGTACCATTCCTCATTCTCCTTTTATTTATAAATAAATATTTTAAATCAAGGGTACTTCTTTTATTCTCTAGATTATAAGCCAATATTTTTGTTATTTCTTTTGTTGCTCAACTTATAAATTTGACCACTTGGGGTACTTGAATACTTTCAGGTTGGCTGTTGTATCCTTTCTGTATACCCCCATTTACTTTTTTTAAAAATTTTAATTATTACTTTTTGGCACCACAAAATGCTCCAGACTTATCTTGTATTTTACCTGGTCAAAACTTGGAGTCAACGACTTTTAACAAGAAGCCTTGTTTCTTATTTTTAGAGAAAGGTACTTAGAAACCAAGATCTAGATACTAAATGTACTAACTCCTACTAGGATGTCACTGTTTCTAGGCCTTGTCAGCAGAGCTAGGAAATATATGTATATATAGTTACCCATGGATGCACACATTTATATTTATTTCTTATCTTTTTATATTAAAAAAAAATAGGTGTGAATTCATACTCATATGTTCACCATACTTATGGATTCATACTAAAAAAAAAAAAATTCAGAGCTTGTTCTAGCCTTCCCCTTTATTTATAGCTTCTTTCACTGACAGTGAGAAACCTAGCTCCTAATGCTATGTTTGTTTACTTGTTCAATCCTATCACTCATTTAAAGTTGTTTCAGGATTACTAATTCATATCCCTGTGAGGGGGGGAAATTTATCAACTAGGGTATAAAAGTAGAATGTTTGCATACATTTCTTTTTGTCTTTATCTTACTATCTCTCGTCAAAACAATTTTTTTTCTAGAATTACTTAGGTCAATCCCTTTTATTCTACACCCCCTTCAGTGTGGTTATGTGATTTGTTATATTGTTAAATTAATTTGTCACAACTTGCATTTACTTTTGAGTTCTCTCATATCTTATTTGATTTAAAAAATTTTATACAGTAAAATTTATTTTGTGGTATACAGTTCTATAAGTTTTGACAAATGAATTTACTTATGTGTTTGCCACAGCAGTTCTTTATATAATGGTTCTATCACCCTCCCCACAAATTCCCTTGTGCTGCTTCTTTGCAGTCAACTTGCAAATGTCTATTTTTTACTACAGAAAATTTAGTTTTTGAGAGCAACTCTTTCTGCCCCCCATTTTTGTCATTCTAAGTGCTTATAGTGCTAAGTTCATGCTCAATAAATACTGGTTAAATAGTCTGTCCTAAGAGCTAGTATAGAACAGGGACTGAAAAAAAAATCTAAGTGAATGAATAAATGAGTGATTCAATTAATATTCAATGAATATTATATATATACAAACACACACACTCTCACACACACACACACACACAGGTGACATGAAATGACATTTTTGTTTGGAGACCAAATTACTTAATTATTATTGTTAACAAACCACATAAAAACTCTGTGGCTTAAAACAATAAGCATTTATTTAGCTAGGAGTCTGGGTTGACTAGATAGTTCTGGTCTGGGTCAAGCTTGACTGATCTTGGCAGGGCTCATTCACATAGCGGTTGCCAGCTAATTCATCAGCTGGAGTCTTGCTGGTATGGGCTGGCCTCACTCACCTGTTTGGCTAAGGTAGACTGGGCTTGTTTCATAGGTAGTGGCAGAATTCCAAAGGAATGAGTGAGTGGCGGTATGGTGGTCTCTTGAATCATAGGCTCAGAACTCAACAGTATCACTCCTGTGGCATTCTAATGGCCAAAGCAAGTCACAAGGCAAGTTCAGATTCAAGAGGTAGGACATAATCTCTACTTCTGGATGGGAAGAGCTTCAGTGTCATGTTACCAAGAGCATAAATACAGGGAGGAGTGAAAAATTGTAGTCACTTTTGCAAATATTCTATCACAGAATTCATGCAAATATATTTGAAGGCTTCTTAAATACTCCTAACGTAGATATTAATACCATCCTGCCCCCGATTGATCATGATCTTGCATGAATTCATGTTAATTTTTTTGTACTTATTTTCTCCTACTTATTTTGATTCAGAAAAGCTGATGTGAGGTAAGAGACAAAATTGCCTCTTAGGAAGGGTTCATCAAGATTTAAAAAAAAAAAAAAGAATTTCTATTTGTTAGTCATACAGTCTTCCCTTTCACTTATTTCATTATTTCTACCCCTTTTGGTTGTATACAAATTTTCAAATCTAGATTCATAAACTCATGAAGAGAATGACTAAAGTGATCACTGCACATTCATATGTGATAAAAGGAAATTTTCAGAAAATTGGGATCTTAGAAGCAAACTATATGCTGAGAACTTAAATGTTTGCTCTTATATCCTCTTCTGTTGGATATTTATTTTTTATTAATTACTTTTATATAACTGCTAGTAGAGATTAAACTGTGTTACAAGATATTATTTCTGGTATTTGTTTTCCTCATAGTTACTTTATTCCAATCAAGAATGTTCATAATATTTCCTGTATTGCCTTCGCTTCACTGTCCTCATGCCACTCCCAGTGACAGCTTTCATTAGAGCGCAGTCAGTTTTGCTTTCGTTGTTCTAAGCATTGAACAGTGATGGTCAATGTGTAAGGGCTGACATGATCCAGCAATCTAGGGTAGATGAAAAGGAGTGGTTAAATTAATACCCCAAAGTTTGATTTTTGCTTCAATACTTTTTTGTTGGTTTAAGCATACTGCTGGGTATAGATGTCTTTTAAGTCCCCAGGCAGCCTCTGGGAGATTCAGAGCATCTTGAATAAAAACATGTTGGGGAAATGAAAATGATATCCAGAGTCCAAACAGGTGCATCCAGCAATGAAGTTAATAAAGTTGCTAAATTTTGATTGTGTATAATAAGCCTTTAGTAAGAAAAAACCCCAGTAAAGATGATAACTATGTGATTTGCAACAATTGCAATATATGTGCATTGCTGTCTTTAGGGAACAATGAATTATTCTAATAAATCCTCCATCTATCATGGCAAAAGAAATTCTATTTAACTATATTTAATAGTATTAGTTTAAAGGCAAATGATATTAAAATGACTGAACATTTGGGAATAAAAACAAAAATTCCGTCTTTTAATCATTTGCTAAAAAGCTAAATCTTTCTTATGATAAAACCACCTAGGAACTGTACCTTTAGGAAATGAGGAGGAAAAAGCAATTGTAGCAGCATGATAGTCAGTTGTATCAGAGCAGGAATTTTTTAAACTGGACTCTAGGGATAACTGGGGTGTCAGGTCACAGGATCATCACGTGGGGCTCATGCTGGCGAGGACCCATCTTACTTTCCCCATTACTATCCAGCATCACCGTCCTTAACCTGGACAGTAATTATAATTACATTTGTATATTAGGTTTGTTTGAAAAAGTTCTTTAAAAAAGAAAGAAAACTACTATACTGGGGATCAAAAAATAAAATAAAAAGGGCTGAAGTTGTAGTAGGCCCTTGATTTACTGAGTCTATTTCATAATTTGAAATGTGTTTAAGGCCAGTACCATGAGACAAATGGGGCAAATGTAAATGAGAATATAGCAAAAATGTGCATATATTTATAATAATACCTTTTACGGACATGTTTGAATTGTCCCAACATTCAAACTAAGGGTGGCTATAAATCAACGCTTCTGTATTTCATTACCGTGTGATTCATTTGGGTCTTTAAACAATACTAGATCTTATTTTGACTCTCTCCTTTTGATTCTAATCTGTCACATTCCTGATGCCACATTTTATGTCTTTAATATTATGCATATTTATTTTACATTCTATGCAAATTATAATAATTATTTAAAGTTTATAGGAGTTTAATTATAATATTTGATGTTTCTACTGATTCTCTCTCATTGTAATTTATTTCCTGAGATGCAATTTTGGATTGTGACATTATATGTGGCTGGGCTTTATCTTTGAGAATCCACTAAGGCCTGAATTAAGGTTGTATTTGCTTTGTCAAGTGTCCCAGCATGCCAACTCCATTTAAGATTAATTTTCAGTCTGGAGTTTACTGGACCACAGAGATAGTATAATTTTAAACCCCGAATCTGTCTAAGGAAAATCCTATAGCTAATGCTCAGGAGAGATTCCACCCACTCCGCCCCACCCCCTGCACTGAGAACCTAGGATGAAACCAACAATTTACTTCACTTTTTTTATTGATTGAAAGACTGTGTTTTCTCTGGTTCACTATTTCACTAAGGATATAGCCCTGCTGATGTTCAAAATTTATGTTGGGATTCTCAATTTTATGCCTCTCCTTTGTAGATCCAATGTCATGTCTTCTATCCCTGGTGTAGCTCTTATTAATATATTCTCAGAACTTCTGTCACTTCTGGTTTCTAACTTTTATTTTGAGTCTGGGGATGTCTTACTCTCTCTCTCTCTCTCTCTTTCTCTCTCTCTTTCTGTGTATGTGTTTGTGTACATTTAGCTAAACATGTAGAAGAATATATATATATTTTATCATATATGTGTTTTGTATTGGGAAACTTCTCAAAGTGTCTTATCCCTGATATTTCATCCACATAAAAGTCAATCAAAATCTAATAGCACTGTTTTGAGGATATTTAGCAAAAGCAATCAGAGTGTATATAAGACCATATATCTTAAAGACTTTTTTTTTTATTGTTTTGAGAGAAGGTGAGAAAGAGAAGGAGGGAGGGCCCAGAGCAGTCTCCACAGCTTCTTATCATTAGTTTTTGACAGTTTCATTCTACACAGGTGGATGTAGGGCCCCGCAGGGCAGGGCAGGAACCAAATTAGGTACCTCACTCGTGGGAGGGGGCACCAGAGTTCAGCACGTGGGTTTTGTACGGGCTGGGGCTGGAATTTGATCTCTGAACCTGGCAGTTGCAAGGCAAGCACTCAACCCATTGCACTATCCTGGCATCCCCTAAGACTATTTATCTCAGAATCACAAAGAATATTGGACTCTAGTGAGGAGTAGATGAAAGTTGGTGCTGGCTTTTGGCTCCTCTTGAACATTCACTTTTCTACTCTTTTTCCTTAACAGCTGATCTTCAGCCCTCCTTCCCCAATGAACACTGGTGTACCCAGGGGTGTATTAGATTGCACTGAAAATAACTAGCTGCCCAAGGAGTACAGACCACAAAAATGAAAACAACTGTGGTCGCTACAGGTAGCTTTCTATAAAATGAATTTTTCCTATCTTGCCAAATTAGACATTTCCAAGCTTCCCTTTCCATTATATATGGCCAGGTGATTCAGTTTTCGTCAATGTGATATAAGCAGAAATGATGTATGCTATTACCATTCTTGAGTCTAAAAGTGTTAGACACACTTCCTGCAGGCTTTCTTTCCCCATCTACTGGCTGGGAATTTGACCTAATAGTGACCCACCTTAAACCATGAAGATGGTTCCAGGGTTTTGAGGATGGCTGAGTAGTACAAGGTGAGGATTCTGGTGTTTTAATGGTCACATGGGACAGAGCTGCCCCACAGAGTACTGCTTTCCCCAGATCTATTATATGAGAAAAATAAGTGTCTATATTCCTTAAGCCACGGTATTTTGGAGGCTCTTCTGTAATAGCCATTTAACCTTATCTTAACTAATATAAAAACAAATTGAGCAATATATGTATGCATCTTATATGATGTAAAGCAGCTTATTGAAGCAGAATTACCATGAATTTATAAGAAGCATAATAAAATATACTTGAGTAGATTGGTGAAGAGTCACAAAATGAAATAACAAGAAATAGTAACAAGTGGAAATGTTAGGTATTAAAGTGATTTGCATTTTCAACTTTCTACTTTCTTTAGAAGTCTTAAGTACCTACTAAGTCACAGGTACCTCTCACCTATCCTTTTTCCTCGTTTCCCAACTTGTTGACATCTCTCATCTGCTGTTATTTCCTCTCTTGCTTGTTCTTATGAGTTTATGTCTTCTATATTCCTTTGCTGTCATTTTAGGAGGAAACATAAAAAAGGCAAATGTGTTCATATTCCATGTTTAATGGGAAGGCTTAGGTTCTTATAGATCTTATTTTTTGGGTCATGGATGCTTCCTACATATTGAAATTTTCCATAGTGTAAATTTCTTTAATAAAATGTAAAATTTATAAATATTTGTTTAAAATTAGAGGAAAGCTAATAAAATGATGGTGTCCATGTATTCAAATATTATGTGGCATTGGAACTAATATTTATGAAGGGCTTTTAATGACACAAATATACAAATGGGGACCAAAAAAAAGAAAAAAGAGCACCAGAAATTATTTTTTGGAGGGCAGGCCCCTTGTAGTACAGCCTTCCCTACTAGGTGAGTGTTTTAGAAACCCATCTGCGTCAGTGTACCAGCTGGTATTGTTGTGAGAGGCTGTGGTAAGCTTCAGTGAATTGTTTTTGGAAACTATTTCAATGCATTTGCTCATTTTACAATGGATTATTTATATAAATGTGCAGCATGACAATGCACCTACCTGCCCACAATGAACTGAATGTTCAGCAGTTTTTGACCAAACATGTCTTGACCCCCATACCCCACTCTCCCTATTCATCTCATCTTGCAACTTTGTTTGTTTGTTTCTCTGGATAAAAAAAGTCCTCAAAGGAAAATGTTTTGCCCAAGTGGAAGAGGGGAAACAAAAAAGTGGCAAAAGCACTAAAGGCATCAAAATCAATGTATTAAGAAAGTGTTTTGAGCAGTGGAAAAAGCATCTCAATAAGTGTATTGCATAAAATGGAGAGTACTTTGAAGGTGACTGAAGTGTAAACATGTAAGAGTAAGTACACACATTTTTATAAATAAATTTAATTTGGGGGTTTTCCCCCATATATACATGTTATGCTAATTAAAAAACTCATACAAAATTGTTGATCCATGCTGTAACATATTTATATAATGTAAACAAAGCATGTGTAGGATAAAGAGCAGTAGAAAATCTGACAAATTATTTTGTATCTAGGAGCTGGGGTTACCTTTCTTTAGTCTTCTCTGATTTTTCCACAAATGTTTATTATTCCGCTAAAGAAATAGAATCAAATTTTCATTGAATTTACTGAAAGCATATTAAAATACATTTTTAGATAATTCACCTCTGTTAAAGCTTTGTTGATAAATCATATATTTTCCCTCGACCCTGTACAGTTTCTGTAGCTCTGTGATATAGAACAGGCGTTGGTGAACTACAGCCTGCAGAGGAAGTATGGCTTGCTCCCACTTTTGAAAATAAAGTTTCATGGGAATTCATCCACATTCATTCATTTATGTTTTGTTCATTGCTGCTTTCAGGTAATAAGGGCAGATTTGAGTAGTGGTGACATAGACCGTATGTTCTGTAAGACTTAAAATATTTACTCTTTGGCCATTTACAGAATAAGTTTGCCAACTCCTGTTATAGAGGAAGAATTGCTTTGTCATGTCTTACACACATTATACATATGCACCTGTTCCAAACTATCTGTTAGAGGTCTTCTAAGGTAAGCTGATCTTTTTCTCAAAGTACTATACTGGATTATTCTTAATTTCTACTAATTAGAAAGCATTTCAATTTAATCAATTCAGCAAACATTTAGAGCGACCCCACTGTGAACCTAGACATTAAGCTAGTCATGATGGTGTGTGGGGTACTAGTGGAATAAAACAAAAAAATGCATATATTATAGCCATAAAGTGTTCACAATTTAGTTCTGGAAGAATTGATGCTCTGACTTTTATCATGGAGCTTCCCCCCAAATTGTCTTCTGGGTGATTTGTGTTCTTTTCCAATGGAAAGACTAGATTTAAATGCTGGACACGAACTCTTGTGCTGATGGAACTTCTGCCTGTACATGTAGGCATCCATGTGCATATTGTCATCAGTTGATCACTTTCTGAACACTCTGTTCCACGTTCTCCAAACCAGTCTCATTAATGACTTTCCAGGGTATCTCCTTTCCGGCTGAAAGTTCCTACCAGTGGAAACCTAATGGGGTATTACTGCTAGAGTATGTTCCAGGAGGACAGAGACCCACCGGCCTTGCTCAAATCTGTATTCCTTGTATCTAGTAATATGATTTTAAAGCATAGCAGGTGTTTAATTAATACTGGACCAAAAAATAAATAGATGGGTGAGTGAATGAATGAAAGGATCTGGTGCATCTTTTTCTTTTAGTATGCTACCATAATTTAGATATAATTAAGGATGTGATATTGGGCTGGCACAGAGGCCCTGCTAAAACAAGGAATCCAATAGGAGACAAACTGTTTATTTCATAAGTTTTTCCCTGCATATAAAGCTACTATGATAAGCTTAATGTAATGATAATAATAATGATTGTTAAGTTAAGTAATACTGCTATTTGTGTAGTGCTTAATGTTTCCACACA
Source organism: Craseonycteris thonglongyai (assembly GCA_004027555.1). Taxonomy (NCBI): domain Eukaryota; kingdom Metazoa; phylum Chordata; class Mammalia; order Chiroptera; family Craseonycteridae; genus Craseonycteris; species Craseonycteris thonglongyai. The sequence continues at coordinate 25,451 of PVKE010017028.1, forward strand.
TAACAATTTCATCTGCCATTACAAATTTGATAAAGAACAAATAAAATTGAACTAAATTTCTTCTATTTAAAAGACTTCAAAAAATATCTAGGATAAGCCGGGATGGCTCAGTCACTCACTTTGCAGCCCTGGGGAGTGAGGATCGAATCCTGGCCCCGGCCCGTGTGGACCCAAATGCTGAACTGAGGTGTATGCTTCCCATGCAGGAGGCCCCCAGTTCAGTTCTTGCCCCCCAGTTTGGCCCTTGGCACAAGGGGGCATGCATACCATGTGGGAGGCCCCCAGCCCAGTTCCTGTCCGGTGTGGTGCCCACCCACCTGTGTGGAACCAAACCACGTTGAAAAACTGATGACGTACAACTATGGAGACTGCTCTGGGACCTCACCTTTCTCTCTGTCTCTCTCTGCCTCTGTCTCTATCTCTGTCAAAAACAATAAAATAAATCTTTAAAATAAAATAAAATAAAAGTATCTACCACATAATCGCTTCTCAGCCTGTTGGCTAAGATCAAGTGTAAATTATCTACCACGTGAAATTCACCCTGATATGCTATGCTCAGAAATACAAATATGGACAAGATCTCAGAGACCTTCTGACATCTTAGTTTATTCCCAGTAAGATAAATGTAAGCCACCAGTTTTCAAAATAAGCAAAAAATGTGACTTTTGGAAGAAACTCCAACTAGTTTTTTAGTAGGATTGTAAACACAATCACCACATTAGAAGGCAGTCCATTTTACAACAATTTCAAAGAATATTGGCTTGCTTTTGTAATTCCTAATTTATAATCTGATTTAGAGCTACTACTGTTGATCTTGGCTGAGGTTCCTTAGCTAACCTCAGACTTTGTTATAACCATTTCTCACATTGTACCTTGCCTTGTATAGCTAGCTCATTTGATTTGATACTTGAGTATTTCTGGAAGATCTCAAAGCTCAACACACACAAACCCACATATACACACATACATACGTGTGTGTGTGTGTATATATATATATATATGAGAAGGTAAACACATTTTCTACAAGATAATAAGACTAGAAAACACATTTTCTACTAGATAATAAGAACTTTTAAATTGAAAAATCTTAGAAATCAGCTAAGTCAGTTCATCTTCAGAAACAGTGCCCTGATGGGGAATAATCCAGGTTTGATATGATTTAACTTTATAAACACCTGAGAACCTACAATATGTCAGATGCCTTCATGTACCATTACTTCATTTGTAAACCCAGTGATAGAGAATTTCTTATGTCATAGACTTTTCATACTCTCACAGCTTTAGTTATTAAAAAATTATATTGTAAGTTGTGTATTAATATGTGCCTTCTTGCAATTTTTAACCATTAATCCTAGTTCCAATGAATTGAATTCTTGTGGCAATCATTCATGTAGTTGAAGACAGCTACCATGTCCCTTTTGAATCTTGAATAATCTTAAACTCCGGGGCTCCCTAGAACAATTTTAAAATCAGTATGAAATGAATATACGGAATTGCACATTTTCATTTTTTCTTATTTTGCCATATTATAATGTCTTTTTAGCAAAAGTCTTGAATTAAAAAAAATTTCTGATATTCTGAAAACAATAATACTATTATCAAATGTTCAGCCATTTTAAGCATCAATAAGCAATCTAATAGCATGTAAACCAGAGATTTTACCATATATATCAAATTCTACTTTATAACATATTTTTTTGTGTTATTCTTATATGAAATCTAAAATAGGCCATGAATTGTCACCAACCCAAATGTATTCTCCTTTCTTTTTTCTTTACTTTTCAAAAGTATGTTGGAAACCAGTGAGACTGAGTGTTTCCATTATGGATACGAAGAATGATAAAATCTGATCACACCTAACTCTGGGGAGGAAAAAGTTTTAAATAGGGCAGGTGATTCTGCTTGTTCTACAGTCAGTGAGCATTAGGTGTTAAGTTTGCTAATTCCCCATCTTGGCCACAGTAATCCTTTAACTCTTAGGGCGAGCCTTTCACTGCTCTGATTGTAACTCTAGTATTTAAACATACAAGCTTTTTCAAAGACTACTTAAACACAAGCCAACTACATTGTTGGGTCCTTAACTGAGAAACTACTTATTGGAGTAAGTGCAAGAAGTACCTGTGTTAAATTTACTTAGAGATGTCACTTAACTCTACATGGTCGATTTGTGGGATTTATTTATTTTTGCTAATTGTAACTGTATTTCCTCCTGGTTTTGACTTCAAAACTCACCCAAGATTAGATGACATTTAGCCTAAGGGTGAATGATATTTTTCTTCCTTTAAATGAATAATTACAGAAGCATTCCTCCAAAATACTTTATTAAGAGAAAACTTGGGGGAAGCCGGGATGGCTCAGTGGGTTAAGCACTCACTTTGCAGCCCCGGGGATCGAGGATCGAATCCCGGCCCCGGCCTGTGCGGACCCATATGCTGAATGGGGAGTGCCCCCAGTTCAGTTCTCACTGGGGCGAGACCCCGGTCCAGTTCCTGCCCTGTGCAGCCCCACTCCCACCTGTGGAATGAAACTATGAGGAAAAACCAATGATGTGCAACTATGGAGACTGTTCTGGGCCCTCCCCCGTCTCTCTGTCTCTTACTCTGTATCTCTCTCTCTCTCTCTCAAAAACAATAAATAAATCTTAAAAAAAAAAAAAAAGAGAAAACTTGTTTTAATAGAGATCCTAAGAAAGGATGCAGCAATGGGTAATTGTTAGCCAGACCAAGAAGTAGAAATGTAAGTATTAGAAGCTCATTAAAAAACCAAAGGAAGAGATTTTTGACTTTACACTTAATGTATTTGCAAGAATAACTGAAATTTTGTCTTTTTCTACAAAAAGGCAAAAGCATATGGATCTATGAAAATCTCAGCATGTTCCTCAGGAAGTTACTTTCCACTGGTCAGGTGCTGAATGAGAGACTTCAGGAAGCAATATGCCAAAGTTGTTGCTTTAAGGATGTTAACAGGAAGATAATAACAAGCTAGCCCCTTTAATCCTTCATGTTATTTTTTTTAAAGTGGGGTGGGGTGGGATTTGTGTGTTTCCCAGAAACTCTGAGTGCTTCTCTGAGTAAAAAGTAGAAAGATGCAGTAGTCACTTGTCATTTATAATTTTTTTTTTTTGCATGTAGGAATTTGTGATATGCAAGTGATAAGGTGAATATATAGAATAAAGAAGTATTGTTATTGAGTGATGAGAACTAAATTGAGTGAATATTACTATTCAATTTCAGGTGTATTAATCTAGTGATTTTAAATAAAAATACTTTTGGTTCTTATCGATTATCTAGCTACACAGTAGGCACCATAGTTTAAAGCAAAATGAAATCTATTTGTTTCAAACATATACATTAATGTAATAGAAGACTACTGACATTTTCTTTTTTGTTTTTATTTTTATATAACAAATACTTAAACAGTATTTACTAAGGGCCAGACACTGTTCTAAGCATTTGACCAGATATTAATTCATTAATTCTCATAGCAATCTCATGAGGTAGGCCCTGTTATTATGTTTATTTTACAGGTGGTATAAATGATGTACAAAGTGGTAAAGTCACTTGTCCAAAGTCATAGGGCTGGTAACTGTCAAAACCAGGGTTAATCTTTTCTGTTTAACCCCAGAGTGCCAAATAAATATTATTTTAAAATGTGAGCCCTGATGAAAAAATGGTTGAGCCCAAGTATTGTTCTAAAGAACAAAAACAAGCAAACAAAACAGAACACAAAAATCTTAACCACTGCATATAACTCTTAATATTTAATTAATACACTTAAATGCATGACTAATCTCATTGAAAAGTAATTATTAAATTCTAGAAATTACCCTTAGTGATAAGCCCAACAGCTAATGTGTTCCTATTAGGTATGGCAATGCAAGATAAATTGGATAGTAGTGATTCTAAATCATGGCAATCTAAGGAGTTTATTTCTGATGCTCAAATGAAGACAGCAAATTAGGATTTGGGCCTGTTCAAAGAGGTGAGTTGAAACTGAAATCTCCATATAATGTTAGGATTCTCAAAAGCCTACAATTTCAATAAAGGTAGAAATAGAAAACAAGCAAACAAGCAAGCAAGCAAATAGACAAACAAACAAATCCTGCCACTTTCTTTTGGCCTGTATTCTGGGTGACATAGAAGAGCTCTTTTTAAATTGTGTAATAAGGGCTTGTGTTTCATGCAAATGTGAGCTTTAAACCCACATGCCAAGAAATTGACAATCTAAGATAATTATCCATAATGCAACAAAGAGAGTTACAGGTTGGAAATGATCAAAGAGGGATAGAAAATAAAATTTGAAGGTTCAGCCTATGCCTAGTAGGAATTCCAGAAAGAAAGAATAAGATAATGGGGAGAATTTTCCGGTATCACAGTTAAGTCCCAAGACTGATAAATAAAAAGTTTCTCATATGTAGATACATCACAGTAAAACTCTAAAATGCCAAAGACCAAGAGAGAAATCTTAAAAACCACAACAGAGAAAAGAGGGATTATCTATAAAAGAATTTAAACTAGACTAAATTGTAGACTTCTCAACAGCAATAAAAAGCCAGAAGATAACTGAAGTCTTCAAAACAAAATAATTTAGAAATATATATGTCCAGACAAGTTTCTAACTATCCAGAAGTTAGGAAAAAATGTATTTTCAAACAAACATAAAAACTATCTATTATAGCAAGAAGGAAATTTACTCCAAGAAAAAGGACTAAGATATAAGAAATTTGAGCACATAAATTTGTAAACGTGTCTTTTAATCTAATAGATACAACAAATATCAAATACTTTGAGAAAATTAGTTCAAATAAAGTAGAAACAAATTGCATCTATAATTATTATAAAAAGAGAGGAAACAATAGAATTAAAGCTTTCTACAATCGTATATGTATTGTACTTGCTTTTCATATATCCTCAAGTCCTTAGCCCATTTCACATTCTGGGTACAAGTTCTTTTTTCAGATATGTATATGGTTCACAATATTTTCTCACAGTGTGTAGCTTATCTTTATTTTAATATAATGAGAGCAAAAATTAAAAAAAAATTTAAATTGTAGGTGACATTGATTAGTAAAGTTATATAGGTTTCAAGTATATGAGTTATACATCATTTATGTGTTGCATTGTGTGCTCACCCCCCAGAGTCAGTTCTCATTCCATCATCATATATTTGATGACCCCTCCATTCTCTATAAACCCTCTCCCAACTGAGCCTCTGGTATCCTGTGTCTATGAGGTTTTGTTTGTTTGCCTTGTTCCTCTGTTGCTTTCAGTTTTATATCCCACATATGAGTGAAAACTTTTAAATTTTGATGAAGCCCAATCTATCAGTTTTTTTTCTTTTATGGATTAAGCTTTAGGTATCACACCTAAAAATTATTTTCCTAGGGCCAGATCACTAAAAATTTCTCCTATATTTTCTTCTAAAAGTTTTATAATTTTGCATTTGACATTTAGATCTGTGATTCATTTCAAGTTTATTTTCAAGTGTCATTTAGGTTGAGGTTCATATTGTAGCATATAGATGTCCAATTATGCTGACACCACTTGCTGAAAGACTGTCCTTTACCCCTTAAATGGCCCTTGAACAATTTGTCAAAATTGATGGAAACAGAAGGAAGGAGCAAGATGGCGGCATGAGAGGAGAACCCAGACATCTACCTGGGAAGGGACTTACAAACAAAAAGGAACCCACAGGGGAAACCCTGAGAAGCACCCTCAACTGAGAGAACCACACAACGCAGAACAACACACAAAGGTTAGAGGAAAAAGGGGAGAGCGGGAGAGGGAGGGAGAAGGAGCAGTTTGGGGAC
>PVKE010017029.1:0-31259 GCA_004027555.1 Craseonycteris thonglongyai
GTATATATGGAACTCACAATTTAACACCAAAAAAAAGGAGGAAGGGGAGGAGGGGGGAGGCAGAGTGGGAGGGGAGGTGGGAGAGGGCACCAGCATTATGGACACACTCAATGGTTTGGTGGTTACCTGAAGTGGGGGGAGGAGGGGAGAGGGAGAGTGGGGTGGGGGAGGTGGGAGTGGGCACCGGATATATAGTGGGGGGAGGGGAGCTGATTCTGGGTGGTGGGCACATGATGCGATGCATGGGTGATGTGATGTGGACTTGTACATCTGGAAACTATCTAATTGTTTACAATCAATGTCACCCCATTAAATTTAACAATAATAATAATAAAAAGAACAGCAATAAACAAAAATTGATAAAATAAATAAATAAATAAATAAAATAAAAAATGGGCAGAGGATCTGAATAGACATTTCTCCAAGAGGGCGCACAGATGACCAACAGCCATATGAAAAGATGCTGAACATTACTAATCATCAGGTAAATGTAAATTAAAACCACAGTGAGATATTACTCACATGTCAAAATAGCTATCATCAATAAATCAACAAATAACAAGTGCTGGTGAGGATGTGGAGAAAAGGGAACCCTGTACATTGTTGGTGAGAGTGTAAATTTGTACAGCCACTATGGAGAGTCCTCAAAAAATTAAAAACAGAACAGCCATATGTTCCACCAATTCCATTTCTGAGTGTTTATCTGAGAAAAACAAAAACACTAATTTGAAAAGATGTATTCACCCTTAGGTTCATTGCAGCATTACTAGTAATACCCAAGATATGGAAGCAACTTAGATGTCCATCACTGGATGAATGGATAAAGACGTGTGTGTGTGTGTATGTGCTTGCATGCGCGCATGTGTGTGCTGTCCAGAAAGTATCCAGCCATGTAACTAATCTCATTCTATTGACAATGGGTGGATATTTTCTGGACAGGCCTTGTGTATACATACACACACATGAATATTATGTAGCAATAGGAATGATATCTTTCCATTTGTGACAACATGGATGGCCTGGAGGGTATTATGGTAAAAAAAATAAGTCAGACAAAGATAAATACCATATGATTTCACTTAGATATGAAACCAAAATAGTAATAATAATAATAAACAAAATAGAAACAGATGCTTAGATACCGAGAAGCTGATGTTTGCTAAAGGTGGTAGAGAAGGGTAAGACTGTAATAGGAATTAAAAAAATGGTTGAGGGACAAAATTAGTGACAATAAGAAAAACAAAATGTGGGGAAGCTGGGATGGCTCAGTGGGTTAAGCGCTCACTTTGCAGCCTTGGAGCTGGAGGATGGAATCCCAGCCCCGGCCCAGGCGGACCCATATGCTGAATTGGGGTGTGCCCCCAGTTCAGTTCTTGCCGGGGTCTATGCGGGAGGTTCCCAGCCCAGTTCCTGCCCTGTGCAGCCCCGCGCCCACCTGTGGAGTGAAACTATATGGAAAACCAATGCTGTCAACTGTGGAGACTGCTCTGGGCCCTCCCCCTTCTCTCTGTCTCTCTCTCTGTCAAAAAACAATAAAAATAAATCTTTTAAGAAAAACAAAGTGAACTGCAAAAAGACAAACGAAACTGCATATTTCTGAAAGGTTCAATGTGCAATCATAAAAAAAAATTTTTTTTTCTGGTTTATATATTTATTATTACACAATATCATTATTTTAGAGTATACTCTTTCTACTTATATAAAAAGTAAAACAGTGTGCCTTATTATGCCAGCAGCAGCCTTATATAGCTCATGTTTACCATGTCTCTTGATTACATCATTTTCTCATGTGTTTGATTTAATCTCTTGTTGTTTTGTTAATTATGGTTCCTAAGCACACAAAATCCACTGCTAATGTTGCCAGTTACAGGCTACATCAAGTGATTGACCCGGAAATGAAATTAAAAGTGATTAGGGACTATGAAGGTGGAAAATCAGTGATGGTTGTTGCTTGCCATATTGTTCTTGAAGAACAAGAACAAAGTGATGGAAGCTGTTAAAGCACCTGCTTCACTGTTGAAGACAATGAGACCAACAAAAATTCCAGAAGGACCTATATAAGACATGGAGAAACTTCTAATGACCTGGATTGGAGACCAGACTCAGCACCATAATAATCATAGCCTAAGCAAAAAGTTTATGATGTTGAAAAACAAGGCTAAACCTGACCACGATGTTAAATTCACTGCTAACTTGGGATGCTTTAACCATTCAAGAACTAGTATTCATTACACAATGTGAAAGTGAGTGGTGAGTCTTCGAGTGCTGGTGTGAAGGCAGTTGAAGACTTTTTGGAAACTTTAGATGAGCTGATTGTGGAGAAAAATTACTTGCCAGAGCAAATATTCAATATGGATGAAACTTCCATATTTTGGAAACAGATGTCTGAAAGGACTTTCACCTAAAAGGAAGCCAAATCAATGCCATGTTTTAAAATAATTTTAAGGACAGGATAATGGTCTTAATTGAGGGTGATGTTTCAGGCTACATATTAAAACCCTTTGTGATCTGGCACAGTGAGTACCCCAGGGCCTTCAAGCATATCAGTAAGTGCACACTGCCAGTGTATAATAGAAGCAATAAGAAGTCATAGATGACCCAGCTCTTCTTTCAAGATGTCTTCTTGGAATTGCTATGCCAGTGAAATTGAGAAGTACTGATTGGAGAATAGCATACCTTTAAAGATTGTGTTTGTTGTTAATAAAACTCCCAGACATTCTTTTTCTTTTCTTTTATTTTTTTCTGTACACTTTATATAATTTTATTGATCTATCTGTACAATTATTATTATTTTTTTATTGTTAAATTTAATGGGGTGACATTGGTTGGTAAAAAATATTTTTAATGATAAATTAATTTTAAAAAATTAAAAACTAAAATTTTGTATTAAAAAAGTATCTATCACTGAATCCTAAGAATGCTAAATTAAAAAAAAAAATGTGAAAAGGACAAGAACAAAGCTGGACTGACCCTGCATGACTTCAAGACAATAAAAAGCTACAATAATCAAGCATGTGATATTGGTGAAAGAACAGACAAATAGGTTTATGAAACAGAATAGAGCCCAGAAGTAGACCCATCCAAAGATGGTCAAGTCATCTTTGACAAAGGCAAAGGAAACTTGGGATTGCCAGGATAGTTAGATGGTGAGCATTTGCCTCGCTATTGCAAGATCTGGGGTTTGATTCCTAGCCCTGCTCTTTGTACATTTATATGCTGAACTGAAGCACAACTGTGTCAGGATTCTCACCTCCCATGTGGGAGGACCTCAATTTGGTTCCTGCCCCATGTGTCCCACATCCACCTGTGTGGAATGAAATGATGTCACACTAATGATGCACAACTATGGAGACTGCTCTGGGTCCTCCTCTCTCTCTCTCTCTCTCTCTCTCTCTCTCTCTCTCTCTTTCTCTCTCTCATCTTCTCTCAAAAACAATAAAATAAATCTTAAAAAAAAAAAGAAATTAAATGGAGAACAGATAGTCTTTTCAATGTATGGTGCTAGAGGAACTAGATAGTCACATGCAAAAAAAAAAAAAAAATGCTGACACAGACCTTACACCTTTTGCAAAAATTAGCTGAAAATTATCATAGACCTCAATGTAAAATGCAAAACTATAAAGCTCTCCACAAAAAAAAGAAGAAAATCCAAGTGGCCTTGGGCTTCATGACTTTGTAGATGAAATATCAAAAGCATAATCCATGAAAATATATATATAGGTTAGGCTACTTAAAATTAAAAATGTCTGCTATATGAAAGACACTGTTAAGAGAATGAAAATACAAGCCACATACTGGGAGAAAATATGTGCAAAACACATGTCTGATTAAAGACTTGTATTAAAAATATATAAATATACATATATATATATTTTTTCTTTTAAGATTTATTTCTTGTTTTTGACAGAGAGATACAGAGACAGAGAGAAGGGGGAGGGCCCAGAACAGTCTCCATAGTTGCACATCATCGGTTTTTCCACATAGTTTCATTCCACAGGTGGGTTTGGGGCTGCACAGGGCAGGAACTGGGCCGGGGTCTCACCCCGGTGAGAACTGAACTGGAGGCACTCCCCAGTTCAGCATATGGGTCAGCACGTCTGGGGCTACAATATGATCCTCGGTCCCCGGGGCTGCAATATGATCCTCCGTCCCAAGGGCTGCAAAGTGAGCGCCTAACCCACTGAGCCATCCCGGCTTCCCCCAAAATATATTTTTTAAAAACTCTTAAATCTCAACAACAAAAAACTGATTTAAAAATGAACAAAAGATCTAGACTCTTCATCTAAAAAGATCAGAGATGGCAAATAAGCATATGAAATGATGCTAAACATCATATGTCTTTAGGGAAGTGCAAACTAAGACAACATGATACCACTAATCACCTATTATAATGGCCAAAATCCAAAACACTTAAACCATCAAATTCTGGTGAGGACATGGAATAAAGGAAATCTCATTCATTGCTGGTGGGGACACAAAATGGTACAGCCACTTTGGAAGACAATTTGGTAGTTTCTTACAAAAACAAACATACTCTTACCATATAATGAAGGTATCACATTACTTGGTGTTTACGCAAGAGTGAAAAACTGCTATACACACAAAAACCTGCACACAAATGTTTACAGCAGCTCTTTTTTAATAATTGCCTAAAGTTAGAAGCAATCAAGATGTTCTTTAATAGGTGAATATATAAACAGACTGGTACATCAAGACAAAGGGATATTATTCCATACTAAAAAGAAATGAGCTATCATGCCATGAAATATCACAGAGTAATCTTAAATACATATTGCTAAGTGAAAAAGCCAAACATACCACAATTCCAACAATATATTCTGAAAACAGCAAAACTGTAAAAAGATCAGTGGTTGCAAAGGATTCAGAGGGAGGGTAGGTGGGAGGGAGGGAGGGAGAGAAGGAAGAAAAGAGGGGTGAGTAGATGGAGCACAGGGTATTTTTAGGGCATTGAAAATATTCTGTGGATGCCGGGATGGCTCAGTGGGTTAAGCACTCACATTGCAGCCCTGGGGACCAAGGATCGGATCCCGGCCCCAGCCCTGGCCCGTGCAGACCCATATGCTGAACCGGGGAGTGCCCCCAGTTCAGTTCTCACCGGGGTGAGACCCCGGCCCAGTTCCTGCCCTGTGCAGCCCCATGCCCACCTGTGGAATGAAACTGTGTGGAAAAACCAATGATGTGTGACTATAGAGACTATTCTGGGTCCTCCCCCTTCTCTCTGTCTCTGTATCTCTCTCTCTCACTCTGTCAAAAACAATAAAAATAAATCTTTAAAAAAAAAAAAGAAGAAGAAAATATTTTGATGATACTGTAGTGGTGGATATATATATTTACAAAGCACATTCTATGTATGCATTACACTTTCTAATATACAGCATAAACAATGAATCCTAATGTAGACTATAGACTTTAAGTAGTAATGATGTATCACTATTGGCTCATCAATTATAACAAACGGGGGATGCCAGGATGGCTCAGTGGGTTAAGTACTCTCTGCAGCCCTGAGGTCTGAGGATCAAATTCTGGCCCCAGCCTCTGCAAACCCATATGCTGAACTGGGGTTTGGCCCCCAGTTCGCTTCTCACCAGGGCAAGCTTCCCAGGTGGGAGGGCCCTGGTTAGGCCCCCAGCTCATGGGGGCATGCATCCCATGTGGGAGACCCCCACCCGGTTCCCACCCAGCACAGCCCCCCGCCCACCTGTATGGAATGAAACCCTGTCAAAAACTGATGATGTACAATTATGGAGACTGCTCTGGGCCCCCCCCCTTCTCTGTCTCTGTCTCTGTCTCTATCAAAACCAATAAAATCTTTTTAAAAAATTATAACAAATGCACCACACTAATGCAAAATGTTAATAGAGAAATTGGGGGGGTTGGGCATGGGACAAAGGGCAATATAGGAACTCTACTTTCTGCTAAATAAAGCATTTTTAGAAAGCTATGCAAATAGTCAACACATGAAAAAGATACTTAATATCACCAGCCATTAGGGAAATACAAATCAAAACCACAATAATTTCATTTCACAACTATGAGAATGGCTATAATTAATAAGAGGGATAATTACAAGAGAGATTGGATTTCATCATGCCTTGCTGGTAGAAACATGAAATGGTACAGGTGCTGTGAGAAAGCTTGGTACTTCATCAAGGAGTTAAACATAAAGAGTTACCATTGACCCAACAATTCAATTCCTATATACCGGTATGTGTAAAAGAAAAGAAAATATACAATCACAAAACTATACACAAATGTTCACAGCAAAATATTCATAAAATAATCAAAACAATCAAATGTCCACCAACTAATGAATAAACAAAATATAGTATGTCCATTCAGTGAATTATTTAGCCATAAAAAGAAATAGAATAACACATTTGAACCTTGAAAATATTATGCTAAGTGAAAGAATTCAGATACAAAAGACCACATAGTATATGGTTCCATTTATATGAAATGTCCAAAATAGACAAATATATAGATGAAAGGTAGAAAGTAGATTAGTAGTAGTTACCAGGAGGTATGGAGAAATGGGAAGAAAATAACTGCTTTCCATTTTGGGGATGAGTTAAAACATTCTGGAATTAGGTAGTCTTGATAGTTGCACAACCTTGTGATTATACTCAAAACCGATAAATGGTACATTTTAAAAGGGTAAATTTTATGGTATGTGAATTATATCTTAATTTTTAAAACATATAAAAGGATCTCTAGGCAGTATTGTTCCCTTTTATCTCCTTTGTTCATTGTGTAATTAAATAAGGTTGATGATTCTTTTCAGGGTACACTATTTTATAGTTTACTGAGAAAGGATCAGTTTACACAAAAGGTGTTAAATTTGTTTCAGAGGAGAAAATGACTTAGCAAAGAATATATTGGAGCATTAATTTATTCACATCTGATTAACATAGAAGCTCCTGAGAGCGAGTATGGTTACACAATGATTGATTAGGTAAATGGTACCTGAATAAATGGAATGTCTTCTCAGGTGGCAGTGAGCTATACTGTAACTTAAGCAAAAATGTCAAGTTAAATATTTGGGTAAATATCTAACTGGGAGTCAATTTAATTTTTTAATAACTCAGTAGTACCATCCTGACAGATAACTAAAAAAATCTCTCTGTTAAATACCAGAACTTTCCCGTTAAGCAAACGAACAGCCTACAGAAGTCAAATAACAAAGACCAGTAAACCTAAAAATCTAGCTACAGTATGTCTCAAAACCCTGACTTCCTCATATGCTTGTTAAATAATAACCTTTGAGGCCAAAAGTTTTCTGAGTTAAATGAGCCACATGCTAACAAGAAAAAACACCAGGTCCTGGGGCATGCAGTCTAAACCACCAGCAGCAGGGCTAGATGAAGAAAAACAGGTCCATCACCCTGAAGCTGAAGCTCTTTCATGTAACAACTTCAGGAAAGAAACACTTAAGTTGTTTTGGAAGAATTTACATTGGCTACAGACGAGGAGAGAAGGAGGTGAAGCAGAGAATGTTCTAGGACAGGTGAATAGCCTGTAAGGAAGTACCAGCTGGTTTTGGATTGGTGGTGGGCAAGTTCCAAAAATTCATCGGTAAACATGATGTGGTGGTGTCTGGTGATCAGCTATTTTCTCTAGATAAGAGCTGAAATAACATCCTGGAAGTCAATTCAAAGTTTCAAAACAATCAGTCATATGAGTAGTCCTTTGTTGGTTTCAACTCTTAACCAATTAACCTGCCTTCTTTCTCTCCCATCTTCTGGCCCACAGTTATTTAGGACATCTCAGAATTGTTTTCTTATACCGCAGAGCCCGTCCTAGCTCTGCTCAGTGGTGCCTCTTCTACAGTGACTGAACTGGATGTCAGCCTCCATGTTTGGGATGTAATTTAACAGTCAACTACACATTCAATAACTTTCAGAGGCCAGGAACAGCATGGAAATAGACACATTTCTTTTCTTTTTAAAGAACAGTCACATGGTCAAAAATGGAAACCATATAGGATATAAAATGAAAAGCAAGTCTCTTAGACTTGCCCGTTCTCTTCCCAGATGTGATCCTAGTTCAGTTTCTCGTGTAAATTGTGACTTTTCATTTCTAAAATGTTTATTATTGTGATAGGAATATTACACAGAATATGTTTAAGTATTCCAGAGCCTCTCTGGTTTAATCAGGAAGTGCGGCCACACTTGAAGCAGTGCTGAGCATAAGAGCCTCCAAGCTGTTGACCCCATGACGTCCCTGGCCTCTGCTTCCCCGGTGTTAATCACTTTCTTGGTTTTCCCTGGCCCCTAGCCTTAAAAAATAGATTGTTCTGAGCCTGACACATAGAAGGTCCACTGCCTCCTGCTTTAGATAATTACCCTAAAACTTGTGATTCATGTCCCCATGCTTGCCAATTTTAATCATTATGGCTCAGCATTCTTTCCAGGATGTTCTGGACCATCCGTATTACCGGAGAATGGGGCCCTCCTTGGTGCTGGGTCCATATTCTTGGCATTCCGAACAAAGAATTGAGCGAGACACTGAAGTACAGAATGAAAGAAAAGTTTATTGAAAGTAAAAGCAGTAAAAGTACACTTCCAAGAGTTGGAAGCGGGCCTGAGCAAGAAGAGATGACTCAGAAGGCCTCAATTATAAGGGCCTGGGCAGTTTTGTTTTTTTTTCTTGGAAGGGGTTACAGACCTTTCTGGGTGTGGGACCTTTTGATTGACAGTCTTGATTGACAGGGTACTCATTACATCACATTTTCCAATTGCATGTTTCTTCCTGAATACATATAGAAAAAAAACAAAACAAACCCATGGGGAAGGGGTGAGGCTGAGCCTTAATGATCATTATAATTACCTTATAATGAGGCTGGAGTTTAGGTAAAGGATGTTTAATGGTTGTGCCCCTACACCAAAAACTAGCTAATTCTGGTTAGAATCTTATCTCCCTTTTCCCCTGGAAGTTTGGGCAGAAAGATTTCATCTCCAGGGGCTGGGCTTGGGCAGTCTCCGTGGAGTGGACACAGGTGGTATGAAATACTACAGATCATATTGAGAGAGGAGGAATTTTAAAATTGCGTAAGAAAGGGCCTCCAGGAATGACTGACCACACCAGTTACAGATTAACCACATCCTATAGATCTCTGACTGGCCTCCTGGACTCTTGCAAATACTTACAAGAAAAACAGGATTTATCCGGACACCCCTACATTCCCACCAAAACTCACCCTCCCCACCTTGAGTCACAAGGAATCACACTCCAATCACATGGACACTAAAAAGGGTATATAAGCTGTAAGGAATCTAATTATGGGGAGTGTGTGCTTAGGTGCTACTAGCCCCATGTGCTACACCAGCTTTATTAATAAAGTCTCCTTCCATCTGAAGAGTTGTCTGAACATCTGATATCCTCTGTCGGGTGTCACTTCCTGCAACAATATTCCCCCCTATGGTTGCTTAGTCTGGGGCAGGGTCCCCTGGAAGGGTGGTAACTAGCCCAGCAATGCGAGCTCTATGGGGCGGGGTCCTGAGATCCCCCGGCTCTAGCTGCCCGCCTGCTTTTCTCAAGATGTGATCCCTATAAATCTCTATGGGAAGCTGAGGGCTGGAGGTCTCTTCTGTATTTACTTCCTGCTGAGTGTGGTCATTGTCCCTGTCTGTTGTGGTTCACAGAACTCTCACCCTAACGGCTAAAAAGGGAGGGGAGGGGTCTCAAGTTCTTTGGTTAGGATGGGCTAGAAGCCTTGCTGGGGTATAATTCATATTCTGATGGCCCCTAGATGAGGAGAGACAGATTTAGTTAATAAATTAGAAAGCACGGGCCCAAAAAGCAGGCTTCAAAGCCATCAAACGCTCTATTTGAACTTGTGGCCCCCTCCTCTAGCTCAACCAGTCATTCCTGGTGTGTTAGCTCCTGGGCCACAATGATTACAATCAACAAGCACAGATCACAGGTTCCAGGATTATTAGGTTGCAGTCTAGCAAATACAACTAATCAAAATTTGCCCAGCACAAATTACAAATTCTAGGATTAACTAAGGCTGGAGACAGGGCACAATTCAGGAATACACTGAGCAAATACTTAAGCTCTAGAGTGATTAAAGTTGGAGGTAGAGGAGATTCTAGGAACAATCTATTAAGTTTCAAGGTGATTATCTAAAGCAGGAGGTAGGAAACATTCCGTGATTCAGGCTCAGGCTAGGAACTAGAGGAAAAAAACAAGTAAAACTGAGGAGCTGATGAACTAAAAAAAAGATCAGAAATTCCTATAATGGGGGGCTCCTTGATTTGGCCCTTATCACCTTGGGTCAATGATGCCACCAGAATGACTGGTTGGCCAGAGGAAAAAGACCACAGGCTCCACAAAGCTGAACAGACTCCCCACAAAATCATCACATAGCCCGGGAAGAATGCCAAGATTTCCCCTTAAATACCACTAAATGAACTTGTAGCAGGGTGAATAAGGGAGGGGCCACCAAAGGAGGAGGCTGCCCAGAATAGCTGTAAATAAGCAGGCAAGCACCTCTCAGATCTCCCCATTACAATAAAAGCTAGGGGAGCTGCCAAAGGTAAATATAATTGGTGATAAAGGACTGAAACTCAGGAGAACCGAAACACTGCAGGCTGGCAGAAGTGGGTGATTCATGGTAATGGGCAATGATTGACAGGGGAAGAGAGACACTCCTGTCAATTACTGGCCAGGATATATATACAGAAGGAGGGCTTTTTGGACTAGAGCTTTTGTGTAGGAGTGTTTGTAACCTGGAGGTATTTGCTGTCTGCAGGAGGCAGGCAGCTAGGCCCATCAAGAACAGCAGCAGACCAAGCCCAGGCCTCAGAGCATAGCCGAAGAAAAGCGGACAGCTGGCTGTGAGGGACTCAGCACTGGGATCACTGGGCTGGAAGACCAGAGATGGCCGCTCCATTTCTGTGGAAGTCTGAAGTCCACCTGAAGAACTAAACACCACCTGCCATTGCTTCCCAGAAAACGGTGAACAGAAGAAGAGCAGAGAGACGTCTCCCCTTTCCGCTTGGGCCTTTTTGTACTTTGCTTTCTGCTGCCTCAGAGATTTGCGTAGCAGGGGTCTCCAAACTACGGCCCGCGGGCCGCATCCCTCTCATCCGGCCCATGGAGACCTTTTTATCTGAATAAAATAATATTAAATAAATAACTAAAAACAACATCTATGTTCTGATTCTTTTTTATTTGGACCTCGAGTGTGTAGTCGGCCCCCAAACTGCTATTTGATACTGCCCGAGAACTGAAAAGTTTGGAGACTCCTAGGCCATAGATCATTCTGCAGCCCCTAGTCTTCTCCAAAGGACGGTATTGTTAAAAGGGAGAAGGGCTCCAGGTGCTGTCTAGGACAGGTCTGGGGGTGGCAGCAGGGTTATTTCTCTTTGCACGTTGTATGTAGCTCTGAAATAAAGGCTTCCACCCAACCTCCACCATCTCGGGTAACAGGGGTGCTTGTAATAAACACTTATTCTATGATCCAACTCCTGTCAGTCTATTGGCTGAGCAGCGCAGGTAACACGAGCCTCGACAGTTTCCCTGCAGTAACAAACTGAGAACAACACTAAGGCAGTTTTTGAGGGTGGAAACCCACTGCCTTCTCAGCTCACCAGTGCTCTGACAAACTTCTCTAACCCACTCCTGTATGTGCCTACTGGCTGAACAGCAGCACAGGCAGCACAAGCCCAAACTCGATTGCCCTCCGGTAACATATCCAGGTCCCAAACATAGAAAATGAAAATCTTCCTGAAATCCAATGTAATTAAGGATTTAGATCTAAGTAGTTTCAACTTTGGTTTTTCCACATAGTTTCATTCCACAGGTGGGCGCAGGACTGCACAGGGCAGGAACTGGGCTGGGGTCTTCATCCCGGTGAGAACTGAACTGGGGGAACTCCCCAGTTCAGCATATGGGTCCCCATGGGCCAGGGCGAGGATTCAATCCTCGGTCCCCGTGGCTGCAAAGTGAGGGCTCAACCCACTCAGCCATTCCAGCTTCCCCTCAACTTTTTTAATTACATATTTTAAACTTTAAGTCAGATTTCACTTTATTTCTTTGTTATCTATCGCAAAGTAAACTCTTCAAAGATTTATAAAAAGATCACAAGTTGGCAGTCAGCTGGAAACAATTTATTATTGATGGATTTACATTAAGCTAACACACTTAAAGTTAAGATGAAACAATACATAGGTACATGTATGCCCTGACTAATAAACCAACAGCCCCTGGTAAAATTTCCAATACTCAAAAGAGAGATTTGTTGTAAGTAGATCTTCCTTGATCCTTAATAGATGAGGTTAAGACTGACAAAATTACAATTAGGGGAGGGGGGAGGTAGAGAGGATGAAAACCTGAGAATAACAAGTGAGAATAATCCAATTAACAGCAGCACTGAAAATTTATTATCATACCACAAAATGAGTACCAATTGAGAAAATGTCTGGGAATTTTCTTCCTCAAATAGGGAGCAGAGTGAATATGGGAAATTAATTTTTAGCCATTTTTCTAGGACCAAAGGCAATCCCATATCTGGAGCCACTAAACTCTCCAATGCTTGAAATTAACAGCTCTTCACATGGTAACTATCCTAATACTTTAAATTTAAAAAAACTGAAATAATCTCACAACAGCCAACATAATTCAAATTCTTATCAACCTCTAGTTCATATATATTCTATGAAAAGAGGTACATAACTGTGTCCTTTCAAAGATGCAAATGATTTGCCCATTGTGCAAATGAAGCTCACCTGGTCTCAATAGGTGGCACCTGCCCAGGGTTTCTGTCCTGGGCAAAAAACTGAGGGCAGTTAGAAAGGCATCCAAAACCCATTTGTATTTCAGTTGCCAGTCATTCCGTTTGAAGTGCCTCTGTTCAAATGGAATGAGCTGTGCCCCAACATTTAAGACTAAATAGCAAGCTGCTAAACAAAGCCCATGCCAGCAGAGGAAAGTGGCCTTGAGGCCAGATGCCTTCATCATCAACAGGCCTAGCCAGACCTCTTTTTTTTTTTTTTTTTTTTTTAATCTCTTCTGCTCTCCAGGAAAAAATTCCTAAGGTGAGTCAAGTTCAGTGCCTCATTTTAACCAGGAGCTGCTCTGGGAGTTTTTGGCCATCTAAATGGATTCTGCAAACACGGTTCTCATCCCAGCAGTACTCTGTGCTCCTGCTTAGGAAGTTCCTACAGAAGCAGATGACGCTAATTAGGACAAAGCCTGTCAAGGGCAATTCAAATATTTTACCAGCTACGTACAAGGACTTTCCCGTAACTGTGACAAAGGCCACGCAAAGAATATTTTTACCAGAGGGTTCCACATTTGTCCTCTTTGACTCTGTCCTCCCTTCTTTAGCTCGCTGCCCTGATGACCTCAGCCAGGTTTCTTCTCCCAGAGGCAAAATATTTTTCAGCTTATTTTTGAGAAAGGCTTATTTTTGTGGTTTACCCAAGTAACCATGAAATCAGGCTTGTTGGGATAGAGGGTAAACCTAAAACAATTTTCTGTCTGAAAAATGGCTGCTGGGCCTTTCAGCGTCATGAGATGGTTGGGCTAGCTGTGTGCTCTTCTATGCTGGGTCCTCTTCATCCATTGTCACATCACAGTTGGTAGCTTCCTTCTGTTCAGCCTCTGGCTCTGCAGGCAGAATGCTTGTGACAGTGTGGAGGAGCGCTTCGATCTGCTCCTCTGTGAGGCGCTCTTCACTCTCTTCTACCATCTGCAGAAGGAAGGAAAAGCCCTCCATAGGTTACAAATGAGCCTCAGGCTGGGCCACCCAGGCTGTTCCCAGTTCAGACTTGCTTCCTGACACAGAACCTACGGCCTGGCTCCTGAACTACAGTATCTCAGGCCTCTGGTCCTCTCCATCTTGGCTCCACAAGAGGGAGAAACTACCGGTAGCTCAAATTCCAGGGTAAGCCAGTGCGACTGGTCAAAATAGGTCAGTGAAAAAAAAAAGTTTCAGATTACTATTTCTCATTAAAGATAAAGGAAACAGTTCTATGTCTACATACGAGGGTGGGCTGATAAATTGCCTCCACTGTAATATATTTTTTTAAGATTTTATTGTTCGAGAGAAGGTGATAGAGAAAGAGAGAGAGAGAGAGAGAAGGGAAAAGGCCCAGAGCAGTCTCCATAGTTGTACATTGTTAATTGTGACACTTTCATTCCACACAGGTGGCTGTGGAGCTGCACAGGGCAGGAACCGAACCAGGGGCCTCTTCCATGGAAGGAGAGAACCTTCACCACCATCTGGCTATTACCAGTTCTGCCACAGTTCAGTATATGGGTTTGCACAGGCAGGGGCCGGGATTTGATCCTCAGACCTTGCAGTTGCAAGGCAAGCAGTCAACCTGTTGAGCTGTCCTGGCATTCCCACTGTAATGTTTTTTGTTACATTGGACATATCTGGATATAACTGGTTCTGTGCAATCACATGGTATCTCCCCTCCATCATTCTTGACCTTGAACACACAGATGCTTACATTTTTCACCTAGTGCACATAGAAATGGAAGAGGTTTCAGATATTTGGTTCAAAAACTGTGCTGTTACTGAATTCTTAAAAGTGGAAAATGTTCCTCTAACTGAAATTCACAAATGCAAGCCATTTATGGTGATCAGTGTGTTGATGTGAGTACAGTGAGATGGTGGGTAAGGCAGTTCAAAGATGGAGAAGTAGGGCAAGCAGACTTGAGTGACAAACCACAAAGTGGGAGGCCTATGACTTTCAGTGATCAGCTTCATTAAGATTGAGTTGCAGAACTGATCCATGAAAAGCATTGCGGTAAACAAACAAAAAAAATGCTAGTAAATTAAAAATTTCTAAGGAGAGAAAGGGATACATTATTATTTTCTTGGATTCCACAAAATTTGTGCCAGGAGGGTACTGCACAAACTGTCTGATGAAATAAAAGCTAAGAGTTTCACATTTCTTGGGAATTTCTGAAATGTTCTGAAAAAGAAGGTAAGAACTTCTTAAAGATCATTACAAGTAATAAAACTTGGGTCCACCATTATGACCCCAAGAATAAAAGGCAGTCCATGGATAACTGTCATTAAGTTATCACCTCGGCCGAAAATTTTCAAAGCTGACGCCTCGTCTGAGAAGGTCATGTTGACTGTTTCTTGGTCTGAACACTCTTCCATTTTGATGCATTGGGTGAAAAATATAAGCATCTGTGTGTGCAAGGTCAAGAGTGACGGAGGAGTGATACTATATGATTACACAGAACCAGTTATATCCAGATGTCTAATGTAACAAAAAATATTACAGTGGAGGCAGCATTTATCAACCTATCCTCATACACATGTGAATATGTTGTATATACAAAGAAAATTCACCTCTGGGCAGTGAAATGGTGGTGCTTTATATACTAGGGCTATCTGGAAAAAAATCCAGCCTCTATTACATTGCTGGGTACTTTTGGACAGCTCTCGTATACTTTTGTATTTCAAAACAAGCACACCTGCAACTTATAAACTGTATCAACAACTCATCTAATGACTGCCCACTATGTGCCAAATGGTTTATATATTTTTTTCTAATCTTCACTAACCCCAACCACTAACAAAAGCCCTTTAGGAAGTTCATGTACCTAACACTGCACCTTGTACTTCATATCCACTTTTTCTTTTAACACTCATAACAATCCTAGTAAGGGGCAGAACTAGAATTCCAAGCCAGGGCTACTGCCCAAGTCTAACACCTACAGCCTAACTCCATTTGGCCTCAATAACCTAGGAATAAAGAACAGGAGTCTGATGAGTGATGCCTGGGAAACAATCCCACACCGCTTCATCAAAGGTCTACTTAAAGCCTGGTTTCTGGCATGGTTCTGGACATCTGAACACAGAGATGATATCCACAATCAAAAGCCAGTGTTCTTAGCTTTACCTCTAATTCTCAGTATGTTAATGACAACAAGCATAATATACAGTCAACCACCTTTTAAAGGCAGTATGCAGGCAGTCAAGTTGTTAAACCACATTCACTTGCTGGCATCAACCATCTCTCACAAATAGTTTTCTCAGCTAAAGGCGTCCAGCATCCTACTCTATGGCATTTTCCACAGCAATCTCTGCCATCTGGCAACTAAGACCAAAAAAATTCTAGAAAGAAATCCTGGCAAATTTAAGTAAAGAAAGATGAAAGGCTAAGCGTATGACCCTGAAATAAATCTGATTGCCTCACTTTACAGATAATAGTACAGAAGCTAAAGAAGATCATACTGTAAACTCCTAACAAAATATTAGTCTCTCCATTCATCTCACTCCAAAAATGTTTCCTCAACTAGAGAATAATTCTGGGTGTTCTACGGTAGAGAAGATAATGAGGACACCAATGAAACTATTTCCCATCATGCTATGAAATAACCATTTTCAAAAGATTCAATGGCTCAATTAAAATGTAACTTTTCTATTGAACAAGAAAAAATTCTCAAAAGCCTTTAAATTTGGACATGCAAAATTAGGGTCTGTTAAAGGCAGTAATCTAACACAGACTACTCCCCAAGAATGAAGGAGGAGGAAAGGAAGGATTTATTTATCCAATTTAGTTTAATCCTGAGAAGAATGTGTCCAAGCTTTTGAATAACTGGTATATATAATCAATGATGAACTGTTTCCTGCCTTAGGGAAGAGAGTGAAGATCTGAACTACTGTTAGGACAGCGACAGGCTCCCACCACTGTTTTGAAGTGCTCCACAGTTTATGAGGGGCTTTCCCAGATCATTGCCACCAGAGCTTCCCGAGAACACTGCACATAGTGTCAGGACAATTTACAGACAAGTAGAGGTTCAATGTCATAAAAATAACTTGATCTAGGGTTCATAGCAAGTAAGGGCAACGCCTTTTTGATAAGAGAAAAAATCCCTCTTTAAATCCCCATTTTTCTTTAAAACCCTCACTTTTTAACCCTTCTATTGTTTTTCTAGTTTTAGGACTAATCATTCTTTTTAATTATAGGTAGACAGTTTTTAGGATGAAATGCCTCTGCCCACTATACTAGCTGATTACCTTAAAATTCCTTCCCTACTTGTTGATTATAGTCCTGCTATCTTTTCAGGCTATGAGAAAGCAATGGCTCAAGAATGAACAGCTAGGCCAGATGGGCTGCCAACCTTGAGGGACTAAAGTAAGTTTTTCCTCCCAGGACACCCTGCACCTGGGACCTCTGGGGTCTGCTTCATACGCTGATATTTTTAACTGTATTAATTCTGTCTCTCCTGGTCTAAGAACCTTGAAAACATGGCTGATACCCAGCAAGAATTCCAAGCTACCTCATTTGAAGAACTGAATGAGACTTCTGGATGGATCCTGAGACACCCCCCTTTAAGCTCAGTTCTTGAGTTTCCATGAACCCTAATAGGCAGGGACAATGGCCACATTCAGCAGGAAGCAGATATAGAAAGAGGTCTTCAGCCCCTCAACTTCCTACAGAGATTTATGGGGGTTCACATCTCTGAAGTAAAAAGCAGGCAGGCAGTTAATCGGGGACCCCTTCTATAAAGTTCACATTGCTGGGATAACTACCACCCTTTGTCGTCATCCTTCCAGGAGACAGCCCCAGGCCAAATGGCCATGGGAAGCAATATAATCAACAGTGCCTTACTCCACCAGTGTTTGCCCCCAGGGACCCCTCCAGGCCCACACCCTGGAGATGAATCTTCCTGCCAAGATAGTGCCTTGTACCACCCATGTCCACTCCCTGGGACACCAGGCCCAGCCCCCAGAGATGAATCTTTCTGCCTAAACCTCCCAGGGAAAAGAGGGATAAGACCCCAAACAGAATTAGCTGGTTTTTGACACAGGTGCAAACCATTAGACCTAATCCTTAGCCTGATCCTGGCCTCACTGTAATAAAATTATAATAAAACAATCATAAAGGCTTACCGCCCCCCTCCCGCCCCTGCATTCTAGGAAGGAACATGTGCAGTTAAAGACTTGATGTAATGAGTCCCCTATCAATCAGGACTGTCAATCCAAAGGCCCCACACCCAAAAGCATGTTCTCTTTTCCCAAAGTCAATAAAAACTGCTCTGCCCTTTGTAATCAGCCTTTGAGACACTATCTCTTGCTTGGGCTGCTTCCACTTCTCAGTGTACTTTCA
The DNA here is from genome assembly GCA_004027555.1 of Craseonycteris thonglongyai. NCBI lineage: Eukaryota > Metazoa > Chordata > Mammalia > Chiroptera > Craseonycteridae > Craseonycteris > Craseonycteris thonglongyai. The sequence goes on from PVKE010017029.1 coordinate 18,108, forward strand.
CTGCTTTCTCTACCAATAAATTTTGTCTTTCACCTGGACACAGCATGGAGGAGAGCCCTATTCTGTAGTGACATTTTGACTTTGCATCCCAGCTCCTTCTAGAACACCATGCCTTCTAGCAGGACGTTTCTATCACTTCCTCTCTCAGAGGTGCGGTACAACAGAATAGAGTCCACTGGTTTAAAAGAGTTTTGTTATATGACCTCTGAGAGGCCTTTAAAGAAAACTAAACTTCAATAGGCAAACTTGTTGCATCCCTATCTTTGGGTTTGACAGAAGCAACAGTAAGATTAGGTGTCAGCTGGATGTGTGCTTGGCGATTAGACTGATGACCTTTCTATTTTGCCATATTTGCCAAGAGTAGAAAGTTAAATTAAACAAAATAAAATAGATACAAAAAGAAACTTTCAGAAACCAAAAACTTATTAACTCAGATTACTAAGGTTAAATGATTAAGAACTATATTACTCTTCACCTTTTCTTCCCAACACATAAAAAACAGAGCCCAAATAAAGAAGAGCAAAGCACCATCTCGACATTCTCGGATACCAAAGGTTCTGAGTTGTTCAGACTATAAAGCAAATGAAAAATAAAACTAGGGAAGGGGAAACCAGAATGGCTCAGCAGGTCACGCGCTCGCTTTGCAGCCCCAGGGATTGAGGATTGAGCCCTGGCCCATATAGATCCATATGCTAAACTGCCCCAATTCAGTTCTCGGCCCCCTGCCCCAGGTTCAACCCCTGGCTTAAGGTGGTGTGCCTCCCATGCGCGAGGCCCCCAGCCCAGTTCTTGCCCTGTGCAGACCGACCCCACTGTGTGGAAAGAAACTATGTCGGAAAAAAAACTGATGGCATACAACTATGAAGACTGCTCTGCCCACCTTCTCTCTGTCTCTCTGTCTCAGTCAAAAGCAATAAAATAACTCTTAAAGAAAATTAAAAACCCAAAGTATTTGCAGAAGGATCAACATAAATGATAAATGTTTTAAATCATATACAAAGAGTATATCAATTTCCTGGGGCTGTTGGTATACTCCAAAAATGTTTGTTTCTCATTCTACACTGCCAAGCCTAACTTCCTACATTACTCAAATCACTCCAAAAATCTAAAAGCCACTAACAATTTTAGCTATTTGACCTAGAACATTTCATATAACCTCTGTAAATTTCAATTTCCTTTAATATAAAATAAAACTAATGCCTACAGGAAGGACCAAATGAGAACATACATTATAGTATTTTATAAGCCAAAAACTCCATATAATTCAAGATATTTTATAATCACTAAATTGTAACAGACACAGATGGGTAGTGCTTGCTGTTCAGGATACTGGCCTGTGAGGTTACGGGGTTCACTATTCTGTCTTCCGACCAGAGGGCTCACAAACTGTCCCAAATGAAAATACAACAGGCTGGCAGAAGTCACAGAAGCTGGGTGGCTGCCTAATTTCTTCAGATACCAGTTACCTATGCATCTGAGGATTACAACAAATCATGGCTGAGGTATAACTGGGAAAGAGGAGCTTTGGTCTGAAAAACTGAATACTAACAAATGTTAGATGCTGGAATTCTGGACCCAAGAAGAATGGTTGTCAGGTTAACAGGAAAATTCTCAAGTCCTTTGTACTTTCTACTCCATATGAAAACCTAATATCTTATCCTACTCTGGTGAGAAGAGATACTGCTACAAGTCTTAGTAAACAATTGCTATCTTTTATAATTCAAATCCCAGGCTGGGAAAAATCTGGCTATAAAATGGTCCAAAATGGGAAACAACATACATAATTTTTACCAAGGAAGGGAGCGAGAACAATGAATCTGAGGATCGGATGCCACACATCTTTCTTCTCACCATGCAAAAGCACATGGCTTGGAGGGATCTAATAAGATGGTGAAGGCATTAAGATGACATATATGAGGGCTGTCCAGAAAGTATCCAGCCAAGTATAAGAAAAATAGAGGCATATATGGCTGGATTTTTTCCAGACAGCCCTTGTACAACACCCTCATGCCCCAATACCTTATCTGGCATATAGTAGGCACTCTTAAAAGCAGCTAATCTTACCAGGTAATGACAAAGCTTTCTACAGGCTCTGGGATGAGCTCATGTTAATCCTCCTCCAATGATTCTCTCCATCTGTCATTAAATCATGAGTAACATATGTTGCTGATTAAAGTCGGAGGAGATACAACATGTGATCTTTAACCCAAAGGGATTTAAGTCTTGCTATTTTGTTTGTTTTTTCTCTTTTCTAAAATGAATCTCCACAACACTTGAAAGCATCAGAATAATGAGGGTACAAAAAAAGAATCTCTATCTAGACTAAAGGCCAGTTGCTCTAGAAAGGCATCCTTTGTGGAAGAAATTTTTCTAATTTAATTTTGAGTGCATTCTGAAGGGTAAAAACACCACCACAAAGACAGTACGTTTTAGTCAAAAACTACATATCCCATGACTCTGTAAAGAAAAGGGCATTTTGCTTGTTTTGAAGCAACTCTAAAGATCATAAGTATTCTGGACAATTTTTTTCCATACTTCTCTGAAGGAAATTTGACAAAGATCTAAATACTTCTAAAATTGACTTTGGAAAGTTTTATTCTCATTTTATTAGTTCTTCAAAGTTTTTTTTACTGGTAGTTAGACTGCCTCATGCTTACAGCTTAATGATGCTCTTTGCTCTGTACAACAGCAGGAAACTGCCACAGCATGCCTAGATAGCAACCATTCCGTGTGTGTCACTGGACTTACATTTTCACATTCTCTTTATACTATCTCAGCTTTCTACTCCAGCTGCCTTCCGTAATTCTGAAGCTTTATGCCATGACGGCAATTCAGACAGTCCAAGTAATGAGCCTCCACTGAACAGTTTTATGCATGGAAATAAGATGATCAAATTTGTGGTTTTAGAAAGTGAACTATGATGGTGATGTAGAAGATAGACTGAAGGGGGCCAGATTAGAGGCAGAGAAAATGGTGAGACAGTAACTCTAGGAGTTGAGAAATGACGACAGAAAGTAAAGCAATGCAGTAAGGAGAGAAGAAATGAGAGGGAGAAGCAACAGAACCTTGGGACTAACTGAATGAGATACAAGGAAGCGAACAACTTTCAGAAAAAACAACAACCCAATTCAGGAAGAGTAGGTAGAAGGATAGGAATGCGGGGGAGATGAACTCCACCAGAGTCATGTTGAGTCTAATGTTTCTATGCAACATTTGGGCTGGCAACAATCCTACAGGGAAGCAATGGCCAGAATGGTGTCGGACATCAGGGGAGATAAATTGCTACCAAGTCATAGGTCCAAATCCTAGAGGGGATTTCTTCCAGTCTTCTATGTTCCCTAAGTCCATACTAACTAGGATCAAATTGCTGAATTTCCATTTCACTTATACAATGGGGTGGTCTGGCAGTAATTTCAAGAAATGTTAGTTCCTGGCTTGTCTGTTCTCAGTCTTTATCACCCCTTCTACATCTCATACCCAGAAAGCAACCCTCCCAGGCCAGGCCTCCTTCACTCACCAGCTGGATCTCAACAGCAGTCATGGGCCTGTGATTCAGCAGCTGGAGTTTTTCAGCCCTGTCAAAAGAAAAGTACGAAGCACGTAAAACTCTCACACCCCCAAGGATCTGGAGTCTTGATCAAGCTGTTAGAGAGCACGTTGTCAGGGGAGAACGACTTGGAACGTGGCCCTCAGTTTCTTCAATTATAAAATATGTATTAGAATTCTACAGCATATAGGTTGAATTGTAAGAAATGTAGCAAACAGTAGAGATGCAGATTTAATAAATTTTATTTGAAAATGTGAAAAAAATGTTTTCTTAATTCAAATTATAGCAAGTAGGATAATATATAGTCTTCTGCCCTTAAAGAGATTATAATCCAATTGCAAAAAGATGACTAATACAAGCAAATTTTACAAAAGATTTAAGTAACAGCTGAAATAATTGCCATCTGTCACAAGGCAATATATATAGCTCATTGCTGAAGGGGAGGTAAAACGTGTGGATTCTCAAAGATGACAGGACTTAAAAGAGAACAGCTTCAACTGCCACCCCTGTACAGGTAACAATTTTTAAATTTCTCTCTCAATCTGACCCTGGAGCTCCAGATTCATCTTTCAATTCAATTAAGGAAATATTTAGGGAAGCTGGGATGGCTCAGCGGGTTAAGTGCTCGCTTTGCAGCCCCGAGGGCTGAGGATCAAATCCCAGCCCCTGCCTCTGAGAACCCACATGCTGAACTAGGGTGTGTCTCCCATGCAGGAGGCCCCCAGCCCAGTTCCTGCCCTAGGCGGCCCTGCCCACCTGTGTGGAACAAAACCATGTCGAAGACTGATGTTGTACAGTTACAGATGATCTGGACCCTCCCCACTTCTCTCTGTCGCTGTCAAAAACAATAAAATAAATCTTTAAAAAAGAAATATTTCTTGAGTTTAAAGATATTCTGGAATAAAACGATGAGTAAGCCGCAATTCCCAGAGTCATGTGTTTGGGGAAGCAGTACAAGTTACCCAGACTCCCTAAGCCTCAGTTTCATCATGTATAAAAACAGGCATGGTAATAGATTTCCTATCTTACTTTCCATTAGGCAAGCATATTTAACCCTCAAATTTAACTGACAGTGAGATGGTAAATAACTTGTCCAAGGTTACATAGCTAGTAAATAGCAGAACTGGGGTTGTACCATGAAAACTCGTGTTCTTAACCATCCACTTCTAGTATTCATAGTGTTCATAAAGGTGACTGTCACACAATAATTTCTCCATAAATAGTACTCATTATTAGGGATGTTATAGTCAAGATCTATCCTCATAATCTCCCAAACATTTACTCTAGACTCGAACAGGAAAACTTCACAGAGGAGAAGACACTATACTGGGTTCTTAAAGATTCTCTAAGCAGAAAGGATAATAAGGAATGGGCAGTCAGGGTAGAAATAGCCAAGTAAATGCCCAGAAGTACAAAAATGTATGGAGCTTTAGGAAATGGCTCCTAGGATTGTGGCATACAGGGTTGAAAGAGTTATCTGGGACAAGACGACAAAGCGCCCTGACCACCAAGAGGTTGGATGTTACTTTGTAGACACTGGAGAGCAACCAAGGAAAGGACTAACATGCTCAGACTGATACTTGTAGCAATTCTAGAAGACCTAAGAAAATTGGAGGCAGACACTGTAATACTCTCAGGTGAGACAAAACAGTCATGACCTTGAGCAGCAGCAGAAGGGATGGCAATGAGAGTCTGGATATATGAAATGCTCCTGGTCACCCTCAGGTCAGTCAACAGGATCTGACAGCTGCCTAGGTTTGGTGAGGGTGGGGTGAAAGAAAGAGAAAAGTCAAGGTTTACTGTTAGGTTTTTAGTCTGTTTGGGGAAAATGTATTAAATAAAATTTGAATTTGAGTTTGTGGTACTTTTGGAATACAATGAAAAGGTTTCTGTCAAGCAGACTGTCTAGTTCTGGTTCTAGTTTGTTCTAAAAGTAAAGAAAAAGACGGGAGCTGAATTTAGTAGCAAAGAGTGACATAAACCATTACAGTAGATTTCATAGCACAAAGAGCAACTGCAGAGTAAAGGAAGACCCAGGACAATACTATACAGCACCTTCATTTAATGGGCCAGGAGATAAGGTGGCAAAAGAGAATGAGAAGGAGCAAAGACAGAAAAAGAAAACTTGGGAAAGTAGTGTTAGGGAATCCAAGACAGGAAAAGTTCAGGACAAAGGGTATTATCAACAACGTCACATACTAAAGACAGGAAAGCAGCTTGACAGTACAGAAGTCACAGGATTTGCCAAAAAAGATGGCACTGGTGACCTGTGCAAGCAGTCCAGTGAAATGATAGTTTTGGTAACAACTGGACTGTGGACACAGGAATAATTGTGGAAAAAATAGCCTCTTTTTTTTTTTTCTGTAATGTCATCATTTTATTCAAATCTTCAAAATAGTCTTTATTCTACATTTTATACAAAAAAAAATCCACAAAAGTGCATCACAGTGCAGAGAATCATACAACGCTGAACTTCAATAAGTCAATGATACAAACATCATATAAATAGAACACAAAATATAGATGAACTAAAATTAATTATAAGATAAAATCCAATTTCAGAAAATGAAAATCAAAATATTAAGGATCTCAAAATATTCTTAAACCTAATGAGATTTCACTGAACTCAAGTCATTTTTTTAGTAAGGCATTCACAATATGATGTCATAAACCCAGCTTAAGAATTCTTGGGAGCCATGAGTGGCTGGTTGTTGTATCAGGTACTCTGACAATAAATGATAACCAATTTTTGATCTGAAAACACCCCTTAATTCGGCTCTAATGTCATCAGGCTTTTGAAATGCATCCTACTTATCGCCCTTCGTATTTTAAATGAACTGCTGTAAAAACAGTATTGCAAGTACTGTTTGTGTTGACACCGTTCTTTCAAATAAAGTTCAGTTTTTCTGGCACCTACGCAAATTTGGGTTTGGTTCCTGTATGAAGAGACAACCCATGAGAAGAGTCAAAAAGGCACCCACCCTCCACTTTTGCCTGAGAAAATGAAAAAGCAGAAGTAACAGTCTGTGATTAAGAGAGAGAGAGGGTTTCAGAAGACCTTGTGAAAGACTAATTAAAAGATGAAAAGTGGGGAAAAGTACAAGGAAATAAGGGAATTACTCTGAATGGCTTTTGAATGTTCTGCATCATTGACTAAATAGAGATTGGTGGGAAGACTAGCATTGAGGATGGGATATGGGGCAAAGGAAGGAAAAGAAAAGGCAGACAACTAATGTGTTTCATTTATAACCAGTGATATAAATTAAACACTTAAAGGATAACAATAAAATAATTTGGCAACTTTTAGTCTTAGGAAGATCAAAGTTCCTTCTAAACCTAATTTGATGTCTAAATACTAAAAGCAAAGACCAGTATGGTACAAATATTATTACACCAGAGTAAGAATTAAAGGAAGATGCTTAGGGCTGCTTCCTCCCCATTCATTTTATGAGTGGATAGATACCTACTTTACTTCCAAATGCTTTAGGGAGGTACTTCTAGGGACCCAAAATTATTTACAGGCCTACAGAAGCTGAGTTATCAAGGCAAATCCTTTCCCCATTCCTGGTAGCAAGTCATAACTGTATATTTTAAGGGAGATCTTAGGATGAAATTGGGGCTGCAAGCCAGGCTACTGTTCTAAGAACTAAATGCCTTAAGCAAAAAATTAAAATGATTAAAGAACCAAATGCTTAAGGGCAGCAGTCCCCAACCTTTTTGGCACTAGAGACAGATTTCCCAGAAGACAATTTTCCCACAGACAGGGGTGTTGGAGTGAGGGTGGGGCTGGGTGGATGGTTTTGAAATGATTCAAGCACATTACATTTATTGTGCACTTTATTTCCATTATTATTACATTGTAATATATAATGAAATAATTATAGTCACCACCTCAGCTCCACCTCAGATTTGGCATTAGATTCTCATAAGGAGCACGTATCCGAGATCCTTTGAATGCGTAGTTCACAATAGGGTTTGTGCTCCTATGAGAATTTAATGCTGCTGCTGATCTGACAGGAGGAAAACTCCAGTGGTAATTCGAGCGATGAGGAGCATCTGTAAATACAGATGAAGCTTCACTCGCCCACCACTCACCTCCTGCTGTGCAGCCCAGTTCCTAACAGACTACAGATCAGTACATGGCCCAGGGGCTGGGGACCCCTGCTTTAGGGAAATAACACCAGACTTAGTGTCAAAGTGAATTCAGGTTTAGTCTCAATACTGCCATTTTGCTAAATAAAGCTATGAAGTCAAATAAAATAAAACATGGTTCCTACAATAACCTCAAGGACTCTAGTAATGAAAGTATTTAACCAAACTAATGGGATTTCAGTTTGCACTATTAGAACTAGAACTGTGAAAGGCTATTATCTTGAATCTCCTCTCCCTGAGAGAATAGCAGAGAAAAATTCCATTGCGATATTTAGAAATAAGGACTAAAGAGCACTTCAGCAATTTTTGTTACAAATGTGATGCCTGTCTTAAATGGCACTGGCTAGCACAAGATGATCCAGGTCTAGATATAGTACAGTCTACGGCAAACAGCCCCCTGGATCATCAGGCAGAGGCCAAATACATTCAAATGGGCTGCAATGGTTGGCTACCTCCCAGAGTAGCCAGGCCCCAGACTCAACAAAAGTAGTTTGCTAGCCCCCTCTACTGGTTGCTTGTAGAACAACACTGCCTGCAGCTTTTGATTCTGACAGTCATGAATAACCGACGGATATTAATGTTACTCTATCCCAGGAATCAACCATTAAATTTAAAGTAGCTATAAAATTGTTAAAGATTGTGCTCACTTTGGTTTAGTCAATTCAAATGGAGACTGCAGCCCAAAAAATCAAGAGACGGCTGAGACTTAGAAGGGCAACAATGAAAGAATTAGGACATATTACCAAGATGTCATTGAAGACTAACGCTGAGATTATCCATACCGTCATCATATTCTCAATTAGTATGTACAGATGCAAAAGGTGGACAGTGAAAAAGGCTGATAGGAAAAAAACTGATTCATTTGAACACAGTGGTAGAAGAGGACTCTTCAGCTACCCTGGGCCACCAGAAAGACAAACTAGTGGACCCTAGTGCAAATTAAGCTCCCCCAAATCACTGGAGGCAAAAATGACAAAACTGAGGTTATCCTACTTCAGGCCCATCATGAGAAGGCAGGGGACAATAATGCTAAGAAAAATAGAAGGCAGTAGTCCTTGCACTTCGGTAGAAGGGAAACTTCTTCATGGGTAGAAATTACACACCTGGGTGGCTCAGATGGTGGGTCCTTGGTATTTAGCCAAAAGAGCAGAAAAGTTATGCTGACAAAAATATGAATATAATTGTTTATAATAGCTTTTTATGATAACTGCTAAAACTTGGAAGCCACCAAGATGTCCTTCAGTAGGTAATGAATGGTACATTCAGAAAACAGTATTATTCAGCACTAGAATGAGTTATGAAACCACAACAGATGTGGAGGGGCTTTAAATACATATGACTAAGCAAAAGAAGTATTTCTGAAAAGAGTAAGCAATGGATGATCCCAATTACATGATAATCTGAAAAAGGCAAAAGTATGGAGACAATAAAAAGACCAGTGGTTGCCAGGGGTTGTGGGTGGAGAAGGAGAAATGAATAGGTGGAGAACAGATTTCTAGGTCAGTTAAAATAGTCTGTATGATGCCATAATGATGGATACATGTCATTACACATTTGTCCAAATCCACAGAATAAACATCAAGAGTAAACCCTAATGTAAACTATGGGCTTTGAGTAATAACGATGTATCAACGTAGGTTCATTGATTTGTGAAAACTGAGAGGATGCTGATAACAGGGGAGGCATTATGTGTGTGAGAGGTGGCAGGCATATGGGAAACTTCTGTACCATCCCCTTAATTCTGCTGTGAACCTAAAATTGATATAAAAATGCATGCAAGGGGATCCCCCCAAAAAATAAATAGAATTATCTTCTGGAGGGAAGGTCCCTCATAGGTGAGGCTTCTAGGAACCATGTGCATCAGTGAACCATCTGGTGCTGTGAGGGGCTGCGTTCGACTTCAGCAAATTGCTTTGGAACTCTTTCAACATGTTTGCCCATTTCAGGATGGGTGATTAACACGAACAATGTGTGGTACAACAACACCCACAATGTGCTGAGTGTTCAGCAGTTTTTGACCAAAAACGACATGACCCCCAGGCCCCACCCTCCCTGTGCACCCGATCTCACCCCAAGTGACCGTTTTTGTTTCCCTGGATAAAACAAGTCCTTAAAGGAAATGTTTTGCTGATATAGAAGAGGTGAAAAAAAAACAAAAAACAGAATCACCACTAAAAAGGCATCAAGATCGACAAGTTCAAAATCTGTTTTGAGCAGTGGGAAAGGCATTTTGATAGGTGTATTACATCAAAAGAAGAGTACTTTGAAGGTGAAGTTTAAACATGTAAGAATCAACATACAATTTTTTATAAATTTGTTTTTTGGGGGGTCCCACCTTATAAAGTCGTAAAAAAGAAAACTCATATATGATTCTGGGCAGGTAGTAGAGTAGGAAGCACTAGGAATCCGTCTCCTTCACCTAAACAACTGTTCTTGGCAGAATCTGCCTGATATAACTATTTTGGAACTCTGGAGTCTACTGAAGGCTTGCAACTTCCAAGGAAAGGCTTGGAAGATAAACTGCAGTTAATTTTGTTCAATTTTGGATAAAGCAGAGGAGCAGCTAGCTCCCCATCCCACAACATCAGTACCGGTAGCAGACGTGTACGTGTTCCTGGAGCAGCTTGTACAGCCTGAGGAAGCAAGACAAGGCAAATAGGACCCTGTTCCCCAAATATCAAGGATCTCTGCTCTGAACACTGATTGCTGCTTCTGATCACAGAGATGCAAGAAAAGGGGCAGCAGCTGTTGTTGATTCATCTCCCTCCACTGCTGCAAGCCCCCTACCTCAAGCTGAAGTGACTTCTAGGGCCAGTGCCATTTTTTCCCTCACCCTTCATTTTCTTCCTTTTCCCTGAAGTTCAGGCATTAAAGCCTAGTACATTTTAAAAAACAAAACAAAATAAACAAACAAACAAAAAACATACTTAAGAAAAGAGGCAGGCTCAGAAAAGACCTGAGGAGACCTTGAGTTTATACCTCAGGAAGATCCCTGGCACAGAGACAGCTTACCACAATAAAAATAAATAAATAACAAATAAAAACAATAAATAAAACAAATAAACAATAAACAAAACAGTAACAGAATAACAGCAACCCCTGGGGAAGAAGGAGAATCTAATTTTCAGAGTTACCACATTATTAGATCAAATGTCCAGTTTTTAACAAAATAAAAAATCACAAGTTATAAAAAGAAACATGAAAGTATAGCCCATTCAAGGGAAAAAAATAAATCAACAGGCAATGTCCCTCAAAAAAACCAGATGGCAGAGCTATTAGACAAAGGCTTTAAAACTGTCTTAAAAGATGCTGAAAGAAGGAATATGTGGAAAAATCAAGAAAACAATGAATGAAAAAATAAAAATATAAAGCATAGTAGAAACAAAAAAGAAATTCTGGCGACAAAAAGTACAGTAGTAGCTGAAATGAAAACCTCACTAAAAGGATTTGAAGGCATATTTGAGCAGGCAGATGAACGAATCAGCAAACTTAAAGATGGGACAATGGAAATTACTGAATTTGAAGAATAGAAAAAAGGATGAAGAAAAGGATACAGGGCTCATGAGATCTGTAGAATACCATGCAGCAGAGCAACATATGCATTTTGGGAGTCCCAGAAGAAAAGAGAGGGAGAAAGGGACAGAGAGACTATTTTAAAAAACAATGGCTGAAAACTCCCCAAATCTGATATAAATATCAGATATTTATATAAGCATCCAAGAAGCTCAATAAATACCAACAGAATGAACTCAAAGACACAGTCAAACTTTCAAGAGAAAGAATCTTAAAAGCAGCAAGAAAGAGCGATTTGTCAAATATAAGGGATCCTCATTAAAATGATCAGCAGGGGAAAGCCGGAATGGCTCAGCAGGTTATGTGCTCGCTTTGAAGCCCCGAGGGCGAATCCTGGCTCCAGCCCAGGCGGACCCACATGCTGAACTGGGGTGTGCTTCCCGAATGCGGTGAGGCCCCCAGTTCAGTTCAAAAAAAAAAAAGATGATCAGCAGATTCAAATTAGAAACTTTAGAGGCCAAAAGGCAGTGGGCAATTTTAGTGAAAATCAAAAATTCACATTACACTATCACTTTTATGAAAGACCTACATTAGTACCTGTTTTTGCTAACCAAAAGAAATACAAAGAGGATTTCACTTTTACTAAAAAAGCAGTACTGTATTAATATAGATAGGTCTGCCATAAAAACAAGTGGCATAATGTGAACTTCTGGAAAGTGGAGGATACTCTTACACCATTTGGCTTACAAAAAGTTTCCTGGGAATGCTCTACTTTCAGATAATAGGGGAAATCTGTATATTCAAAGTGCTATAAGAAAAAACTCTCAAACAAGAATGGTATCCAGCAAAACTGTTCTTCCGGGGATGACAGGATAGCTCAGCAGGTTGAGCACTTGCCTTGCAACCATGAGGTCCGGGGATCGAATCCCGGTCCCGGCCCCTGCAAAACCCATGTGCTGAACTGTGGTGCAACTAGTAGCCGCCAGGATGGCAGCAAAGGGTCTCGCCTCCCATGTGGAAGGCCCCCACTTTGGTTCCTGCCCCATTCGGCCCCACATCCACCTATGTGGAATGAAGAAACTATGTCACAACTAATGATGCACAACTGCTCTGGGCCCTACCCCCTTCTCTCTCTCTCACCTTTTCTCAAACAATAAAATGAATCTTTAAAAACACAAAACTGTCCTTCAAAAGTGAGGAGGAAATTAAAACATTCCCAGATCAAAAGCTAAGGGAGTTTATCATCACTAGACATGCCCTAAAAGAAACGCTCAACAGAGTAGTCTTACAATGTGAAAGGATACTAAAGAGTAACTCAAAGCTATATGAAGAATTAAATATCTTCACAAAGGTAAACACTTGAGCAATTATAAAAGCCAGTATTATTGTAACAATGGTTTTTATATTCTACATAATTAAAAAAAAGTTAAGAGCTTACGTTTTAGAGCACACAATGTATAAAGATATAAGTTTTTTCACCAACTGAAAGGGATGGAAATGAAGCTTTAAAGAAGCAGAGTTTTTGTGTGTATATAAATTCAAATTGTGAGTGTTAAACTTTAATATGTTAAACCAGGAGCTTGCGGGAAGAGAGAATGGGATGTTATTGTTCAATGGGTATAGCATTTCAGTTCTGCAACATGAAAAGAGTAATGCAATGAAGATGGATGATTGTTATGGTTGCACAATGTATTTAGTATCACTGCACTGTGCACTTAAAAATTGTTAAGAGGGGAAAGCTGGGACGGCTCAGCGGGTTGAGCGCTCGCTTTGAGGCCATGAGGACCGAGGATCGAATCCCGGCTCCGGCCCAGGCAGGACCCACATGCTGAACTGGGGAGTTCCCACAGTTCGGTTCTCTAGCTGTCTCTGTCTCTGTCTCTCTCTCTATCTGTCAAAAGTAAAATAGAAATAAATATGCACTGAAGATAAAATAATTA